>JAPSES010040617.1:0-12314 GCA_029822895.1 Maxillicosta whitleyi
TTAATTAATACAACCAGAGGAGCTGCATGTGGATGGTAGAAGTGCAGAAAATGCTGGCAAACTCTGATCGCGATTAAGAAAAATATTCGCAATCACAATTTACATTAATATAATCGCGATTAATGCGTTAATATTCCCAGCCCTATATTTAACATTTACTCTGTTGCTCTGTTTTCTGTTGATAGATTTAAGGACAAGACACTATTAGAACATTTGAACTTTATTGTCCCCTTTAATATTTGACGACATGTTTTTTTCCCCACAATATCTTTATTAATTTGTATACATATTTAAAATAATCAGTAC
Organism: Maxillicosta whitleyi; assembly: GCA_029822895.1. Classification (NCBI taxonomy): domain Eukaryota; kingdom Metazoa; phylum Chordata; class Actinopteri; order Perciformes; family Neosebastidae; genus Maxillicosta; species Maxillicosta whitleyi. Next base: position 307 of record JAPSES010040617.1, read on the forward strand.
TTTGTCAACATTTAATTAACAAAACATTTGTTAACATATTATATACATTTTTATATAAAATAAAATAAAAAAGAATTTTGGTAACTTTGTTAAGTAATTAAATTAAATTTAAAGTTACATGACTTTCAGGGTTTTAATCTGTTCCATTTCAACAGAAATATTCACTGGACTTCACTGTAAAAAAAATTCACACAATAAGAAATAATAAGGGAATAACAAGTGAAAAAGTGAATGTTTTGGGAACCTGCTGTTCAAAGAAAGGTCCAGTGGTGGGATCAGGGGTCCCAGCTACAGTTACTGTAGCCCACAGATGAAGCAGATAACCAGCTCTGTATTTGTATCACTTCTCCTGTCAGCGGTCCCACTCTTATGGCAGATCATCCGCAAGTATTTGTACAATGAAATCCTTCTTTGCACCTGATGTTATCAGTGATTGTAAATCATCCCTCCTGCAGCTGTGGATCCACATGTAACACACTCTGTCTATCTTTGTTCAGGCATCACACAAGACAATATCCACCATGTTGAATAATTCTGCTGCGCTGAACTCCCATGTAGGCAGTATTGATCATTTTCAGTCACATGAGGGCAACACTGCACCGTTCTGTCAAGTTATACTTCACGTCAATTCATGAACTCTTACTATATGTTCAAAAAGAATCACTTGTTGGAACTTTTTAAACAGCAGAGACCCAGAGCTTATCATATGAATGTTTATATATAACAGGCTGTTTGTGGAGGAAAATCAGAGAAATCAAATACAGATATAATATAACCTACTGCATCCTAGCATGTTGACCCATGGGGAACCACAGGTCATATTAATACTGATGTCTAGGGACTGAAGTTAGTGTCATCCCCATTTTTAACTGCATTTCCCATCATGCAGTATCATGCTTCTGGTTAACTGAGCAAAGTGACTGTCAGGCTAGATTGCATTCCAAAATGACTAATATCTTCCAAATATTGCTTTAAACTTGCTGAGATATTTAATGTAGAGATCGGACTACTCCTCAACTGTAGGTAAATTATTTCAGGTACTATGGTACTAGTGCCAGAATAAGTATTGTATGATGTTATGTTATTATTGAAATCTTAGGTGGGAAATATCAAAGTTTTGGGACACCCCATGCATTTGTGATACATTGCATTAGGAGTCACTTTTAAGTCATTGAACTCTGTCAAGCGTTGTTCCATTCTTCAAACCCACATACTCCCTTCTGCACATGCTCCGTTACATCAAGATCAAAAGTTACTAAGATAATGAAACGCGTTCAGGACAAGACATATTGAAACTGTGAAGAATATAGATAAATTTTTTTTGTTGTTGACAAAAAACAAAAAGAAAAACTCATTTACATTTGTTTGTTTGAAATGTACAAAGGTTTTCTTGTAAATATCCATCCATCCATTTTCAACCGCTTAGTCCCTTTCAGGGTTGCGGGGGGGCTGGAGCCTATCTCAGCAACTACGGGCAGAAGGTGGGGTACACCCTGTATGAGCCGCCAGTTCATCGCAGTTCTTGTAAATATTTCATATTAATATTTAAGAATTGTAAAAAAAAAAAATAATAATTCCACGTGGCTATGTGGCCAGAGTTTCATATCAAACTGGTACAAAACTGTTTTTACACAATGGTCTGTCTTGAAATCTTTGCTCTTTTCAGACATTCACAAGGTTTATAATAAGACAATGAAACCAAAATGAGTTCAGTGGAAGACTGTAAGAGATTTTGGAGCATCCAGTGGCACTCAGTGATATTACACCAGCTTCACTTTGGATCAGATCCTCATCTGAGCGCTGGTTTCAGGGGGCGGCGTCAAACCACCTGTATGATTGAAAACTACTGTTATGTTTAGAGTTTAGGAGAAATGGGACAAAGGTGAATATGATTGGATGGAGGCGACAGCACATGTTGAGACAGAACGACTGCCACGGAGATGTAATCAGAGCGTTACGGCAGTTATGGTGATACTCATGGTGAAGATAATAAACTGTCCTGCACATTGATAACTCTGACAGCTGATGAACTCTAACTCAAGTCAGATATTTGTACTCGTCAATCTAGAAGTCTGTATTTGTTCAGTTAAAGCATCCGTCTGGTGGTTGTCTGTACAAACAAAGTGATTGTTAATATCTTTTCCATGAACATGAATGTGACATTGTTGGAAATTGACCTCTTTTACTCAATTAAAAACTGTTGAACTGAATATCCTAGTCAGAAACACCAAGATATAATTAACATCTGAAACTGAAACGTCAAATAATCAGTGAAACGGGAAGTGATTTTATTTTATTATCTTTTTTATTTTTCCTTAAAGTCAGTTGTTCCAGATAACACATCTGATTTGTGCATCAGTCTCTACTGAAGCTGAATTCAGCTGATACTGACCATTTATTAAACATCCTGTCCACTAAACTCATAAATCAGTCTGTCTTTATTACATAAAGACCCATAAGCTATCCAGTACAACTGCTGACAACACACAAAAAAACAATTTAAACAACCCAGGCTGCCAGCCACCTAGTAAACCGTAGAAAGTAAAACATTGCTAGGTCTATGAAAACCTTTAAAAAGGCTGTGGGTTTCACAATTACAGTGTTTTTGAGACACTTGCAACGCTGATAAAGGCACGTAGCCTATAAATGCCTGAAAAAAATGAAAGCTGCCTGGTGAAGGCTAGCTTTTTTTTTTTTATCCTTTCCATATCCGGAGGTGAAACGCAGTGCCAGAACGAGACGTATACGGGGAAATCTCAACACCTCAACACATGAAACATGGTCCATATCCAGTAATTATGCGGAGAACGCAGTAGCAGAATGAGACGTATCCGGGGAAATCTCAACACCAAACACATGAAACATGGTCCATATCCAGTAATTATACGGAGAACAGATATGTAGCGTGTCAATACTGTGCCATTCCGGAGTTAGGAAATGCTCTGACTATGAGAACTAACACCACGTATCCGTATGTCGGTCCGTATATCCACTGATATTGTGCATATCCTGTGATATACGAGTAAAAACATCCCCGGAAACAAAGGTATTTTGCAGGAATTGTGCAGGAAACTGAGATGATTTGTGGTTTTACTGTGCGCCATTTTCACTCTCTATGCTAACATAGCTATAATGTAAACTATCAGCTGATGTAGCATGTGAAGATCATAAGACAGTGTTATTTTTCTGACTGTCAGAATAACCAGCTATGATTTTTAGTTTGTAGAGGAACTCTTAATGATACCATAATACAGATGAGCATTATAATTTATTCAGTAAATGATGCAGTCTGCGGACACATAATGTTGATTTATTGGCGGTTTTGGTCGTAAATGTGTTCTGATATGCGACTTCACCCTGATTTTGAGAATTTGGAATATCAGTACTCCATAGAATGATGTTAATACTAAAAGAGACCAAACTGAGGTCATGTATGAATGAGTCTGACTCCTGTCTTTGGAATTTATTGGACAAAGTCATAATGAAAGTAGCTTCTTATTTCACAGAAGTGGAAAAATACCAACCCACACATCATGCTGTGCTGTAAACACCTCTATCAGTGTGTTTCAGCAGCTCTGATCAGTTGATGGTATCAGTCAGTCAGCGTGTGCCAACTGTTTACTGACTCATACACAACAATTGATGACATGATGCCTAAACATAGACCATGGAGTTCCTCTGTTGTCCCACAGCATCAAATAAAGCAGCAGAACAAGATTGAACCCAGTTAACTATAATGTTAATTTACAGATCAGTGGAATCTTTTGTCTCTTCTAACTCATGTTCTGTCCTGATGCAGACATTAGACGACACCGTGTCTATTACAGCTTTGAAAATAATACCTTTTTTCGGCATAAATTCAACTCAACGGGCCTGTAGTTTGCCCTGATATAAGGTTTTTCTGTTCATATTTCTATCACTATTCTTAATGTATATGGTATTTGAAAATTATACTTTTTTTTTTTTTTACCATGACTTTATTTCTTTAGTACATTTGTTTAACACATATTTCATGCATTGTGTGAAATTTCCACTACATCGTCTGTGTGCATCAGTAGGTATTTGTCAATATAAGCATTCAGGAAACAATAAGAAGTCCAAGGCAATGAATGTATGTGAAATGAATGAAGGAAAGAATGAATAAGTATGAATTTTTATATGTATTTTGCCACAGTTTTCACCTACAAAATCAGGATTTACAAGTCAGATTTATGATAAAATGTACTTCAAATTGGGCCACATTTTATTTTGTTTTTGTTTTAAAGATTTTTATAGACAATTGGAGGGATTATATAGATGATTTTACTGATTTTAGTTGAGTTTTAATTTAATCTTTGCATTGAAATTATTTTGGATTAGTGATAGTTTAACTTTTTCAGGTAATATGTAGAAAGCCTTTATTTATTGAAGCTGAAAAATGTCAGATGTGATGACATCAGATGTTCTTTGATATGATTAGTTGTATTTTTTTTTTTTTCAACAAATGACCACTTAGTTTCTTCAAGTTTTTCCTTCATGACCAAAACTCAACTATTAAACTAAATCATGACTTTATAATGACAATTCCATATGAACATTTCTGATCATGATAACGTTACATCTGCTCTGCATTATTAAAGAATCTCTGCAGCAAAGGACAGGGTAGCCTTTTACCTTTGAACTAGAGGTGTGTGGAGAGTGTGCCATTTGTTTACATCACAAAGGAAGTCCCGCCCTCAGGTCACATACACCTGAACTAATGATCTGTATTATGACAATAAACACAAGGTGAGGAGTGTGTTAACAATCAAAGGCAACAAACTGCAGAAAACCCTCTTCAAGTACAGTTTTAGAGTCACCACTAGACTCTGTTTTGGTTAGATTTGACACAAATTGCTTTCTGACGACAGTAAAAAATGAGTGGTGCCATGCACAACAAACCTGCCCCTCAAACATATTATAGCTTTGGTATGAATTCAACCAGTAAATTTGCTGCTAAAGTGTGAAACAAAGAAACAAAACAAACCAAAAACCGTACTCCTTGCCTCCCCTGGGGTAATAAATGCCTTTTTTTTATTGCCTGAAATGTGATTAAATTAATATTTTGTGGCCAAATATATAAATCACCAATATGAATTGGCATTAATCACAACTTCACAACATCCTGCAGAGAATTACCTTAAGTTTAGTTGTTTTTACATCTTGAGTCACATTTTTCCCAGTTCATGGTAAATTTAAAAGTCATTCATTAATTCTCATCAATGAATCAACAGTTGAAAAGTTGAAAACATGGAGGCTGATAGTAAAACATGTCATTTCCATTCATTCTGCATTTGTAAAATCAGAAATATGTAGACATCCAGTGGCTTTATTATTTAGAAACATGGCCTTTCTGAAAAAGGGTCTAAATACAAAAATGTTCTTATATCTATCATGTTTTTCACTGGAAATTCTGTAGGATTCAGCGAATATATATATTAAATATTCTGTGTAGCTCTTGCTGATCTAGATTTAACCACTAATAAGGTAAAACAAATGAGGGATATGACTGTTTTCTTTATTTTAAGACTGACACCACCGCAGCCAAACGTCTTCTGCCATAAAATCTTCTTTTTTTTCTTCTTCTCTTAAACAAACATGAACGTATGTGCAGGTGACAGGGTGTGTAAAGGGTTAAATACAGAAATGACATGCAAATCCTGTGGTTCAATGATGATTAAACTCATCAACCATAACGCTGCATCTCTTGGACACATTTATCTGTCAGTGTGTGTTTTGTCTCTGTTGAAGCGTCTGCGTCATGTGCCAATAAAGACGACACACTTACAGTAACTACGCCTTCACATGTTGTGTAATAAACAGTTAAATGAAAACCATCAGATAGAAGTTGTCAGTCTGTGGAGAATCTGTGTCTTAGTGTTTTTCCACTTGTATTGAAGTCCAGAGTGGTAGATTTAGGTCTTTACATTGTTTCACATTTTTGTCATGTATCAATATTACTAAGTCATGAGTGCTTTTACATAAGACGCAAATATTCACCAGCAAAATATGGTTGTTCTTTTTTTGCAATGAGGCAGATTTTTTTCCAAGCTTCATGTGACAACAAAAATGATGGAACTGGACCAGCTGACGTTATCACTGCGCTAAAACCTGTAGTGAATTTTCATCGCTCGCTGTTTCAGAAGATCATTTGTAGTAAAAAGTTCCATCCAGTAACTTTTGTCATAGTCTTTTTGCACGTATTAAACCACTGCAACATGTTTCCTCCTTCCTGGCTGTTCCAGCGTCGGCAAAGATGCAGAGTTTTCATACTGTCTGATCTCACTGGTCTACAATTTTTTGGTATTTATCAGCTTCAGAGATTAAATGTGCTTAAGACTAATTGTGGAAAAAAGGAAAAACATGCTGGCTTGCTGAGGTTTTCAAATTCTATGATAAAACGCTATTACACACACACACAGGTAGTCCTTGGGTTATGAATGAGTTCTGTTTCAACGCTGTTGACGTAAGCTGAATTTCTGTGTAAGTCAGAATTAACTCTTTAGTACCCCTAGATACCCCTAAATTTCTAAATAACTATGTATGTACAGTATACAGTACGTATGCACAGTAATGGTGGATGAGACTCCGGCATTGTAAAGTCGAAATAACGTAAGTCGGGTACGTCGTAACCTGAGCACTACCTGTATATATGTACATATATATATATATATATATATATATATAAAACATGAGTCGCCATCTGGTGGACATTTGTTATTGTTACCACAGCAAGGCCAATGATAACTAACAGAGAATCCTTTAAAACATTCCTGGATTCAGACAGTAATCTGGATCACCTCCAAAATTTAACCATCTGTTCCTTGTCTCAGAGCGAACATTTCCTGAAAATTTTATTAAGTTTGGTCAATAATTAACCCAGATACTGAGAAAAATTTTTTTGCCCCCATTGACCCCAATGTTGACAAAAATTTCAAAGTGATCCAGAATCCAGGATTTCTTGGACCCCCAAAATTTAATCATTTCTTCCTTGTGCCTTTGACAACAAATCCTGAAAATGTCATCAAAATCCGTCCATAACTTTTTGAGTTATGTTGCTAAAAGACAGACAGACAGACAAAGGCTGGCAAAAACATAACCTCCTTGGCGGAGGTAACAAGGTTAAGGATGTAACAGGTCTGTAGTCTATTTCTATCTGCTTATCTAGTGGTATAAAAAATTTGTGGACTTTTGACTTCTGCGTTCATGTATAGTTTTGGTATTTGTCACTATTGAGTCTTAGTGGATTCAGATTCTTCTACTGCGGATAGAGGACGCTGAAGAGTAACCCATGTGTGAGATTGAATCAGGTGTCCCAAAGCCATGAACCGTGTGAATTCAAAGCATCGTCACTTCAGTGTGTGTGGGAAATGTGAGCGCTGTGGGATCTGCTGACTGAGACATTAGACGTGTAATCTATTCAAAACAAACCGTAAAGATCTCATCAGACTCGATGACATGTCACAGCATCACATGACTCAGCAGCATCAAACACTAGAAAGGTGCTGACATCATGTGACTTCCCACCAGTGGGGATGTTCCCATAATGCATTACACCTAATGCTGTTCTTTCTTTCTTTCTTTCTTTCTTCCTTCAATAACCAAATATTAATTGTGACAAGAATAATATTAACTATTAAGACTTCCTCACCTTTGTTCATCTCTGTTCACCTCCTGTTTTGTATTGATCTGTAATGTCAATTAAATTATCAATTATAAATTCACTAATCATAGAGGTTATTATTCATCACATTTTATACATATATGTAATTTATCATGAATCTTGTAAAACCTTTTGGACATCTGTAAATCTGATACAAATCTTGATCCTGACTTCAACATCCCCACCAATATTCATTTCAAATGCTGAGTTTTTAAGATATTTTTTGTCCTGTTAACGATTATTTTAAAACACATTATTCTTATTTCTCTGCTCTGTGAAATCATTAATTCAGTTAAGGTGAAGAAATGCTCATTTATCATTTGTTTTTTTATTACAACAACCTTTAAATCATATTTACAATGTAGAAAACGTTCACCAAATGTATTAATTACATTTAAACAACAATGAAAAAACAAACAAACAGATAAATACAGACATTTCAGAGGGCTTCAGTGCATTTTGGCTCAAATAAACATTTGACAACTTTAACATTCACTATCATTCTTTTGTTTCTTACTTTGTTCCTTTAAATAACCAAATAATTTAATTTAAAAAATAATTTAGTTAATTAATTAAACCTTTGATTGTATCATCCAGTTTTTACTCATTTATAGTTGACACATTTCCTCTTTGATTTATATGTGTCACATATCTTTATCCTGCGACCTTTGTAAACCTTTTTGCAGATTTGTAAACCAGTTTTTTAGTCTTAGTAAGACTCTTGTCCTGTAAAGTTGTCAGTCTGCCTCAGATTCTTGTCCTGTCCTGTTGAGAACTGGTTCAGACAGAGTTCGTCCACTGCTGGAGGAACAGGGGGTCCAGGACCAGAGGTTCACTGAAGCCTCCAGAGAACAGAGGTGGATTCTGGGTCTGTTGAATCTGCTGCAGGTCCTGGATTCCCTGCAGGTCCTGGATCTGCTGCAGGTTCTGAATTTGCTGCAGGTTCTGGATCTGCTGCAGGTTCTGGATCTGCTGGAGGTTCTGGATCTCCTGCAGGTTCTGAATCTGATGCAGGTTCTGGATCTGCTGCAGATCCTGTAGTTCAGGCAGAGCAGCAGCAGCAGGTTGAAGCTCAGTGTACAGAGGTGGAGAGCTGCTGAAGTGTGGAGTGGAGGGAGGGGAGGAGCTACAGGTGTCCCACTGTGGGACCACAGCCCCGGGCGAGTATGAAGAGCTCAACCCCTGAGGAAGAGGAGCTGGTGGAGGAAGAGTCTGCTCTGGAACGTACACAGAGGAAGACGAGGAGGATGAGGAGTCAGGAGGAAGAGGGAAGTGTGAGTCCTGAAAGAAACCACTGAGGCACAAGGGGCTGGAGGAGGAGGGAGAGGAAGAGGAAGAGGAGGGAGAGGAAGAGGAGGGAGAGGAAGGCTTCTTGTTGGAGGTGATGTTGTCTGCCTTCCTCTTCCTTTTGCGGCGGAAGTTTCCATTGTCAAACATCTTCTCACAGTTTGGATCCAGAGTCCAGTAGTTTCCTTTACCTGCAGCAAAGATGAAGATGAAAAGGACAGTCATTAGAACTGGTCACATAAATCTACAGTTTAATTATGTTTTTTTACACACAAAAAAAAAAAACACATGCAGTTTGTGTATTTGTAGCCTGATTTTCATTAGAACACTGTAAAACAAAACTTATTGTTTGTCCAAATGACAGATGAACTCAGTCTAACTCATTATTATCTCAACAGACTGACTCAAAATTAGGTTTTAAATCAGAGTCACATCTTCCTTTACTGTGAAATGATTTTGGTGAAGACCTGCTGATGAGTTAGCAGGATGTGCACCACTGTCTGTCATGAAGGACTGAGAGTTTTCTCACCGGGGTCGTTGTCGTCACGGGGAACCTTCTGGAAACAGTCGTTGAGCGACAGATTGTGTCGGATGGAGTTCTGCCAGCCTGCCTTGTTGCGGCTGTAAAAGGGGAAGTTGTCGGAGACGTACTGATAAATCTGACTGAGTGTCAGGCGTTGATCTGGAGCACTCTGGATTGCCATGGCGATGAGAGCAGAGTATGAGTATGGAGGCCGGACCAGACGCAGCATTTCATCTGTGGAGCCAAAGGGCAACCAGGGGCCATACAGGTGAGAGTAGAAGACCCCCATCATGACCCCTGGAGCCCCCGATGGAACGGGGCTGTTCAGGCAGACTGGAGGCTGCCAGGACAGACCGGGTTCCGGAGGAGCTGGAGGACTGTACAGGCTGAAGTCAGACGGGTCCACACCCACAGACGGAACCTCCTGCTGGGGGGACAGACCCAAATCCAGACCCAGATCCAGCTCGGGGACAAATGACGACATTTTGCTTCAGTTTGTGTGTGAGTCCCTGTACCTGTTGGGTGTGTGCACCTGCTGCTCACCTGACACACTTATACTCTAATGCCCCGCCCACTCAGTAGCTGATTGGTTGTTGGAATGTCTCTCAAAAACATACACTGAGACAGACACACATTTTGCATGAGAACAGCTTGAATTCATGCATAAGTCTGTGTATTTGTGTGTGTGGCTGATTTGAATAAGAGCTGCTTTAATTCCTCACCTGAGGCAGAACGCGCACGCACACACACACACACACACACACTCAAACCCACACAGACTCACAGTTTGACAAATGAGCCTCTTTTTACAGTTTTAGACGTTACAGTCAGTGGTACTGAAAATAAAACAAACAGAATTTTATTCCTCCTGTTTTTCCAAGAATATTCTACTGATATATTACATACAGTTTATCATACACATACTCTGTTTATTAAAGTAACTGGAAATACTCACTTCAGAAACCTATGAGACAGAAAAAGACAGAATGTAATGTTAAAAAGAAAATAATTCATACCTTTTAAGCATTAAAAGCCAACAAAAAAACCTCAAAAACATTTGCACATAGTTTTATATCTGCGCTAATTCTGACTTTGTTTAAGTCATTATCAAATGAAAGCAAAAACATTGTATTTAATGTTCCCCATGGTTTATACTGTGTTTTATTTATTGGGAAACCTGCACTTGCCTACAGAACCACCTGAAAAATCGTAATAAGAGAATACTCCACATATAATCCTGACTATAATCCAGTTTCAGACATAATTTAAAATCTCCGTAATAAACCATAATTTATTTATCTGATGTTTTATCAAACTTTGGTCTGTGTTCATGTGTAGTTTAACACACACACATAACAAAACACATCAATATTTGATGTGATTGTTTCCAGGATGTTTGATGCAGAAATATTTTTTGCAGTTCCGTAGATAGTTAGTTCATCTTTAGCGTGTTTCCCTGCAGTTTGATCTATCGGCCACACTATTTTCTGCAGTTTGATGTATGAGTTTTTCTGCAGTAACAGTATATTCTTCTCAGTCAGCGACATGAAAACCAGTTGAGTGAGTGAATGTGCTGATTCGGAGGTTGACTCTGGAGACTAACAGTCTGAACACAAACAGGACAGTGATGAGCTGCTGTTTGAGGTGTCGACCGAAACTATTGTTCTGAGCCGATCTGAACCCCCTTAAGACCCCCTTTTAGACCCCAAAGACCTGAACCTGGAGCCTTTCATCTGCATACACAATGACTCATTACCCCATGAATGGCTTCAAACTGAGGACACACTCCAATATGTCATGTAAACATTGGTCTGAGGCCTCTAACTGCTCTAATGTAGCTTTAATCAGATCATTATTAACCCAACAGGCCAGACTCTAGACTCAATGGGTCATTAGCAAAAGTAAGAGCAGAGGTCAGGGGTCATTACAGTGGAGACAGAACAGAAACACGTCTATCCATTCAACACATATTGCTCTCATTTTAAAGAGATGCATAAGGTAGTAAATTCAAAATGAACCTTGTCTTGGTAAAGTGCTTATAAACCACAGCTGCGGGGCTCTATTTTCCACCTAGAGTTTGTCACTAATTGTTACACATCATCCTTTGCCCTCCGACCCCTCAAAATTGCGATGTTTACATTCTCTGGACGGACCTTTTTTTTCCACCCGAGGTCACGTAACTTTGGACTGGCCAAAACAACAGCGGATCATCCAGCACGGCGGACGCCAGGGAATCGGAAAAAGCATAAAAAAAAAACCAAGTTTTTTGTCATCATCAGTCAAGAAACGCATCAAAATTGCACGAGAAAAAGCAAGAGGTCGTGTTTATATTAGGGGGCAAATCTAAAAAATTAGGTCACGATGAATACTCTCTGTGAGGTGCTCAATCAATTTCTGTTAGGTGCTCAATCAAAACAAAGGCTTGAAGCTCCAATCCGCGAATTTAGCGCACTGTCATCGCCAAAAGTTGGTTCAACTGTTGAAAATGATCAGATCGATAATAGTCTTTCTATAGGA
>JAPSES010040637.1:0-12313 GCA_029822895.1 Maxillicosta whitleyi
TTATTTAGGCTCAGCTTGGTTCATGGTCTCATTTATAAACACTAGATCATGACAGAACATTGGGAGTAAGGCTAACGGAACAACATTACATCAGTAGGGTTGAAGTTACCAGACTCTAGCATTTAGCAGCTAATGTTTTGCTAATGTTAGCAGCTATGTTTACACGCATGACTATTTGTCTTCAAATGTGTGACCTCAACTGTGGTGCTTGGAGGAGGTTTGCGCTCTCCGAGTGCTTTTCTAGTTTTATATGTTTCATTTTGAAGGCAAGCACAGCTGTATTAAGTATTCATGTTGTTATTATTATTATTATTATTACATTAGTGGTCATGAAAGACTGATATGTTTTAGTGCAGAATAAAATGAATCCAACTTTGGAACTTCCCTGTGAAGACTTCCATTTCACCTCATTTTATTCTATTTTTTTCTTTCATCTTTGCCTTTTTTCCACGTACTGCGGTAGATTTGGGTAATAGTTTTTTGAGTTTTTTTGTTAAACCCATTTCCATTTTCATACAAACTCTCAGAGGATCTGAACTCAATACTGGCAGGAAACCCGCCGTTGTTCTACCTCAACAACAAAGTATTTAATTTGCACCAACTTGTTTCAACCCAGCATGCGGTGAGATTGGATGCGGTAGCAATAGGCCAAGATGGGACTCAGTTGGGATGTTTAAGATGAGAGAGATCACATTTGTACGTTTGACAGGAAAACAAATTACAAAGTAACAGAAGCAGATTAAGCGCACTTTGGGGCACAGACAATCCCTTAACATCCCTATCTGACCACAGCAGTGTCTGTCTGTAGTCAGACCAAGCACAAACACCGCATCACAGCCAATAAAATACATGTAATAAAAATGTTGGATTCAAACCAACACACACACACACAGACTGAGAAATGACCGTGTGAACAATATGAGCAATAATCCTGACCTCATTCAAAGGTGCACAGTTCTCTGCCTCAAAACATTGATGTAATAAATCCTTCGTTTAGTTACAATATAAGAGATATTGATGTTTTAAAAGAAGTCTTGTTTTATTATGCTCTGTCTGTTTTTTGTTTTTTTTTTACAGAAAAGCAACAGCCCCATTTTTCAGGTCTTCAAAAGATGATGTGAAAATAAGTGTCAGTGACGTTGGACACGTGAAGCCACAGTGGGAGGAGTCTGTAAGACAAGGACCTAAAGGGTAAAACCAGGCCGATGCAGTTTGATCAAGTTGTAATACCGCTGATGGCCACTAGGGTTGGCTTCAAAAAGCTGTGGCTGCGTTATGTCTGAAGTTACTTTACCAGTGACGTGAATATGTTTCAGTGTGAAGCACAGATATGGGTTCAGGTTCATAATCCAGGGTTAGAACAATGTACGCAGTTTGATTGGACCTGATGTCACTCTCTGAATTATTAATAAAATAAAGTAAAAAATAAGATACTATATTTACTGTACGTACAGTATACAGTACGTATGTACAGTAATGGTGGATGAGATTTCGGCATCGTAAAGTCGAAATAACGTAAGTCGGGTACATCATAACCGGAGGACTACCTGTATATGTGTTTTTGCACAACTGTAGGTGAATATGCATGTATATCTGTGTTATGCACACACATATTTGCCAGCCTCCCTACCCCATAAAGACCCAGAAGAACTCTAAACACACATTCTGTAAATGTTGGCATATTTGACCTCCACCAAGGCCCCACAGTCTTCTGTTTTTTGGTTGTTGTTTTATTTGTTTTACAGTTACATAACCACCCCTGTATCATCAGGATGATGCACAAACCACCTCACTGATTTCCGTGGGACAGTGTATGGATAGGGCACGGACCAAGGACAAAACCATTCCATGTTGGAGCAGATCCAGGAAACAAAATACAGTTCTGTAATTCAAATGCTCTGTCTTACTTTTTATGGACCTGTTCCAGAAGTTAATAGGTTTTGTCCTTGGCCCTATACCCTTCCACCTAGTTTCATGTTTCATGTTAATTGCTGTAGTTATTTTGCATAATCCTGCTGATTGACAAATCAATAAACAGATGAAGGTGGTGACATACTGTAACCTCCAGCTTCGACATAGTTAAGTGATGCTAAGAAATATGTACTTTATCTTAATAATAAGGTATTTAGATAAACATATAAAGTTAATAAGTCTACATTTTTATTTACTTATTTTTTTTTTATAAATTTGCATCCACCTCACAACATCAGAATGTTCAGATCCAGCTGCAGTTAAAGCAGGTAACTCACGGAACGACCCCTGGAGATGTTCCCAACACATAAACAGACAGACGTTGAACGGTGTGGCTCTGGGGCTAAAGTGTGTGCAGCAGGAAAAAGCTCAAATGAACCTATTTACAGTAGAACTCAGCTGAACAGTCTGTGTTGAAACAGTCAAACATTTGACTTACTGTAGATTTGACATTGTATCCTGAGTAACTTCCAGTTTTCTGCATCATTTATCACCAGTGTGTGGACGACTGCTGCCCAATTCATAATAATGAAAGTGAAAATGCTTTTGTTTTTCTGTTGTTGTTGTTGTTGTTTTTTACATTAAAATCAATGCGACTTGGCTTCGTCTGACTGTGATCGTGGCCTTTCTGTGGTCAAGTGGGTAATTCTTGATTCGATTTGAACAATTAACAACATACGTGTGTGTTCTCTGGTAATAACAGATAAACTAATGAAGACCTGATGCCATAACAGTAAGAGTATGAGCGCCTCAACGGCTATCAAACACAAGTAATAAGCCCTATTAAGACAGAGGTTCCTGCAGCCCCTTTTCTCCAATCGATTCAGAGTCATTATGCAGAGTAATGGTGTTTAGGTGAATGTGTGTGTGTGTGTGCGTGTGCGTGTGTGCAAGCCTCCCTATGTGCATGTTTTATATTGCTTGTAATTGTAGAGATATTTTTAATACCTCCTCTCCCCGGGCCGGCTGGATGTTCCAGAGTCAGCGGGATGTGAGAAGGCAGAAATATTAGCATGTGTGGAGGGACGACTGAGCAGACCTTTGCTGTGTGCTGCTGTCTGTACCATCCTTATCTGCCCAGTGCAGGGTCCGCTCCGTGGAACTGAGCCCTCCCAACTATGCTAATGCTAATGCTAATGCCACTGGACCGGGCGGGGACGCTAATGCTCTCATCTCAGACAGCCCATTCGCAATATGTATCATTACTGTCTGTGTTCAGGGACAGATACGCCGCATACTCTTAATTGATGATATGGCCGTTCAGCTGGGTTTTGCCATGAGCTTGTTGGTGGGCCGGTTTCTGTAGACCACCGCAGATGCAAACAGACACACATGCTGTACCGTACTGAATACTGTCTGTCCGGACATGTACAGTTACTGCTGAAGCATCTTTACCTGAAAATCAATTTCAGAACATCTTCACGGGGAGTTTAATATTTCTCATCCTCCTGTATAACAGTGAGCCCGCCGGATATCTACATGGGTTAGATGATTCTTTTTAAGATTTCTGTGCAGGATAATCTCCCCGTAAATTACATTTTAAAGATAAAATCATAAATGTTATGGTGTAGTATATATGTTTATATTTAATACACTGTTTGGCACACTGCTGCTGTAAAATGAAGGGTCATTTAAAACCTGTCATCTGCACTGTTAAAAGATTAAATCTGTTTATATCTACTGCATATATATACTGTACATACATACACAGTGCTTAAAACACGGAATCGGGGTCCATCATGGGCATAATACATGACCAGATCTAAAACCAACCAGTCATTCAAGATATGACCTCCAACATTTTGGCATCCAGTAAAATATTGAACCCTTCCAATAACTCAGACCCAGAGCACATAAATAAAGACTTAAACACCTAAATACTTCTTTTTCAAGTTCTTAGTTCCCACCACAGATTGAGGTAGGTGCCACTACTTGAACAACAGCTTTAACCATGGATTTATTTTTTTCTCTTTATTTAACCATTTATCACCATTTATTGTGGTGTTATCATCTGTATTTTGCTTTTCTTCAATGAAAGTCTGATATTTTCCTATATATAATTTATTGATCATGCACATATTCGTAAAAGCTCAGATTAAAGTTGAATTGCTGAAAAACTCACTTTTTCAGCAATAACTGAACGTAAAAATGAGCATCTCCATCCACTGTCATTGATCCAACTCCATGGGTTTTACTGGTGCATCAGTGTTGTAGAAGATGATGGTGATTCCATGGTAACTACAGAGCCTATGAATGTCCAAATATGGTCATATCTGAGGACAAGACAATTCACAGTACTTTACATAAAATGTTAAAAGCATTAAAGCAGGGAAGCAATGGAAGGTACAGGCATGAAAAAAAAATAAAACTAATAAAAATATTAATTAGCTGAGAACAGGTGGGTCTTTAACCCACCGTCTGATTTTCGTCCAAAAAACTGGGGCAGCAATAATGGGGTCATGTAAGATCCATTGTACGAGAGGTATAGAACCCCCCACCCCTGTGGTAAGACAGTGAATTTGTGTAGGGTCCACAGTGATTATGCTGTGATTATTATGCTTTCATGGGGCCCATAAGTGGTAGTGGCGCCCATGCAATAAAATATGTTTCTGGCAAAGACTATGACGTAAATTATTTGGTAGCAAATAAAAAAAAAAACATAGTAAAACGGAAATACTGACAATAATGCGTTGGTTCGTTCCAGGCAAACTGTAACTCGTGTTTTTCCAACCAACTGGTGAAAATGCACTAGAATTGCAGTCAAAGCCACCTGTGAACTCATACTAAATCCAGTTCTGATGCCACATAGCCCGTGAAACAACTATGGCGGCCCCCCATGGATGCACTGTTTGTGCAGTTTGTTTATTAAAACAAGGTATTGCTCTGGCGTTATTTATCCGTAAATGTTGTGCATAATCAGCTCTAGCGTTAGGACAAGAATTAAATAAAAATTAATACCAAATCCGTCTTCAACTATACAAGTAACATAAACGGTAGAACAGCTTCTCTTACCTCAAATAAACAAAGAGCAAACACCTCTGGGACAGAAGCTCCGTACGGTCCACCACGCTGGTTCGTTTTCATCAACTCCCAGAATTCCTTGTGCTCAGGTAGTTCGGTGTGACTTGCCTAGAACGCTACAAAGTTCTGAGTCGTGGTTTGAAGTTGTGACGTACGGACTCAAAAACCTGCCTGGAACGTAACATAATCTACAGTGGTTGTAAATACCTGTTTTTAGAGGATAGCTGAAGGTGTACCTGAAGTACACTAAACAAACCACCAGTGACACCGGTAACATCCAGCCATGATGTGAACACACGCCCCCCCTCTTTCAATCACACCTGTCATGTCCACCTGTGCTGTATCCTCCACCGTTCACGGATGTCATTACAAACTGCTCAGGGTCACATCTAAGCACATTATATCCTGTGTTTCACGCCATCACAGAGGTAGGGGGACGTGGGCTCTGGCAGGCTCCCTTAAACATGGGATACGTACAAAGGCAGAATAAGGTTCTGGTTCCAAAATTCATGCTGATCAAGTGGCAATTAGCAAGTCACAAGCTGTTTCCCCAATTTGTCATGAAGCACTTTGGAGGGAAAAGCGTTGTGCAGCTGCTACGTTTTAACAAACCAAATGACTCAGGATATAGTCTGTAACCGGTCAGTTTGTGCTGTTCTGACACATGTTGTGCTTTTATAGATTAAAGTGCACTTTTGTAAACTGTAATATGTCGTTTCATGAAGTCAAACCTGGTCAGAAACTGTGCTGGACGATACCACACTTTTATGACAATTTTAATAAACCAGTAAGCTAGTGTTTAACTGACCTCTGACCCCTTGGGCTTATTCTGCCCCTTTTGTCCAAATATGGTCACTTGTGGCCTCCAAATAACAACATGACAATGACCAAATTGCAAACTACTGTCTTCAAAATCCCAGTTCAGAAACCAATAAGTGATATGATGGTTCTTATGTCTGTTAATTATACACAGTTTACTCAATTACACCTGCAGTGACACGCACCACAAATTAAAAGCATTGTTTGCTTGAATGACTTTGTGCCCTCATGCATTTAATGGGAAGGAACCACCTCTGAATAATATCTGATCTCATTTAAGTCTTTTTTTTCTCCACTCGTTTAATCATTTAAGTAAAGACTGATCAGCTGATATGGATATTCTCATAAACGGTGAAAACAAGGATGGCACGAGCAAAAGTTATACGTGAGCACAAATGACCCCATCCATCCATCCATCCATCTTATCTGGGTTACTGGGACAGCAGCCTTGTCAGAGAAGGCTAAATTTCCCTCTTTTCTACCTCCTCTGGGATAACACTGAGGCCAGGGGTTAAATTGGGATTGGTTATGGGGGGGCTCTGCCTCATACCCGCCCCTGCTTCCGCTGCCCTGCCCCAATATACGTTTTGGAAAGTAACCCTCTAATTTGATTTCTCTAATTAAAACCCCTACACATTATGGCAGTTTGGATGTAGATTGGTTGGCCAATGTAACAGATTGTACAGGTTGTTGTACATTGGTTTGATGGGGGGTCTGGGGGTCCTCCCCCTGAAGTTTGTTATTATCATACATGTTATTTGCTGAATTCTGGTGCATTTTAATAAGTTGTTAGCTGACTTTACAGAGGTAGGTTGAGCAATATCATGTTAAATCTTGTCACATGCCTACAGGTGAAAAATGTGAAGGTGAAATGTTCAGTAAGAACATGTTGAAGGTTTGTACAATCTTAAACCAAAACAGTTGAATTATTTTGGAGGATAAATGTTAAATATGCCAAAACAGTCAGTCAAATTTACAATCAAATATATTGATGCAGTGAATGCAACCAAATACAAACACCACTATAACATTGGAAGCATTTATTATTATTGTTATTATTATGTATTCTATTATTTATTTGACGTGGTGCTTTTTGTATTGTCTAGAACATGCATAAGATGAGCATATTATAGCAGCAAAACACATACTGTCGAAAAATAAAAACACAACATATTTAGATCAGTATTTTTTTTCTACTCTTCAGTATTATTTGATATTTTGTTTTTAATAATAAAAAATATAATAATGATTATGTTCACTGTATTGTTAATATTAATAGTAGTAGTTGTAACAGCAGTAGAAGTATGTGACTATTTTGTAATGAACTATCACTTCCAGAAAAAATTCTGATGAGCAACAAAAGCAGAATTTCTGCAGAGTAAACAAACTAGGCTAGCTACTTCATTAAATCTCAGATTGGCTGATAGGGGGACACGGTGTCTCCTTATTAGCCTGTAACTGTACCATGTCTGCCTGCCTCTACTCGCTCTTCTCCATGTCAATCAAATTTATAGTAAACAGTCTCAACTACCACTGAGGAGAACGTAGCCTATTGAAGAGGGAACTGTTGCCAGCCAAATCAGCTAGCTGCACCTTGAAAACAAACCCCAAACAAGTGACTAAGGACCAAAAAAGTAAAGGAATATAAAACGTATTTAATAATGGCCAATGTGACAGACAGATCATCTGTAAAGGTCAAGTTCAACAATGTCAACAAAAATAGTTTATGAAAAAGGCTGCTACGAGACGCTCCCTCTGACTTTCTCTGCCGTGCGTTGCCAGAGCTGTGCTGTGTGTCTGGTGCAGAAGTGATGATTAGGATCATATGCAGGTAAAAGGGGAGACGGAGAAAATTATTAACAAGTCACAAACGCTGAAACACAAGCCCAAAAACCCACAAACAATGGCTTCTGATTTAAAAAAAACAAAAAAAACAAAGTCGCTTATAAAAAGCAGAATTGGGAACCGACAGTGTTCCAGAAACCAGAACCTCTGATCGCAAGTTCTGTTCTAAATAGCTTTGACAGGTTATCAGGAAAACTATGATCTATCTCATAAAAGTCATGAGTTTATTGATTAATAAAATGGTATTTAATTATTCAGAACTGAAAATCGTGAAAAGTGTTTGTTGCTTTTGATGTGTGCGTGATCATATGACCCGGACAGCCCCGGCCCAATTTAACCCCTGACTGAGGCGTTCCCACACCCACCAAGACGTATGACCCCTCATCCATGTCCTGAAACATCTGTCACAGAGGCACCCAGGACGCATCCAGACCACATTCTGATGTAGAGAAGCACTGGCATACGACTCCACCTCCACCCACCTTAAAGAGGAAACCCACTCCTGCTGCGTGTATCCACCATCTGTACCCAGAGCCACTGTCCACAGGTGGGACTGTGTTTTCAATATTCCCAACGTTCACTCCAAACAGACAGTCGAAACATAACTAACGTCTCTGCTGCCAAGTTACGTGAAAAGATTGTTCAATAATTTTTCACGCAACAACTGCCTCAGCAATTTAAACACACAAAAATACATCTAACGCCCAGTTTTGGACAATTCCGTATTGTCGGTCAATTTGGTATCAAGCCAGTGCCAAGTAACCACACGGCCTGTACCGATGATAAGATACAGATATAATACTAATACTTTTTAATAATTAATGTGGATGCATGGTCACATTATCTGAATGATTGTTCATGACCTTGAAGTGTTTTAGTGATTTTTCATTATTGGATTATTTTTAACTCATTTATTAAACTGTGACAGAATTTGAACTTTTACAACAAATGAACCAAGATCAACAATAAAACAGTAACAACTATTATAACAAATAAAATAAGATCAGCAGTAGAACAGTAAGAACTTTTACAACAAATAAAACAAGATTTTCAGTAGAAAAGTAACAACTATTATAACAAATAAAGAAATTAAAAACATTTTCCTCTGTAGTGCAGAGTAATTATATTCAATCGAATCTGAGATATATTTTATTCAATGTTGTTTGGATGTGTTTCAATTCCAGTAAATGCAGTAATTTACGTAAACAACAAAGGGATAAATATTTTGAGGTTTTACCATAAGTTATATTTGAGTCGGCTGTTGATGCTATGGTTAGTTCGCCTAGAGGCCAGTGAATCATGTGATAATATGTGACACGGGCTTCAGACTGCGAACCTACATGTGAGACCACACAAGGATAAAGTCTAAAACAGTTTATTCTACCAGTAGAATAATACAGGGAAAGTTCAACACAGTCTATGATAACCGGAGCAGATCCAGGGCGTGGAATCTGACGAGGGCACAGGCGGAGACGAAACCAGGAAGACGAGCAGGGGTCGGTGGGCGGAGTCAGGCAGGTAGTCGAGGAGGTGGGCGATGGTCAAAGACTGGGGCAGGCAGGTAGACAAGTAGACGGGCAGGGGTCGAAGCAGAGGAGAATCCGGAGACGTAGTCAGACGAGCGGAAGATCAGAAAGGCAGGTAGCAGGCAGAACATAGGTCAGGAAACAGAACAGGTCAGAACACGAACAAACTGAATCAGGGTACGCTGGAAGGTCTCAGGAACGATGACGATCTAGCAAAGGTTCAGAGCAGACTGATCAGTATATAAAGAGGCCGCCTGATTAGGCACAGCTGGCGTAATCAGGTGGCTGCAATCATTAATCAGGTCAACTAAGACCAGGAGAGAGGCGGGGAAACACAGAAAAAGAAAGAAAACAGATGATGTCATGCCTCCAATGTGACAATATAACGTTAATTCACAAAAAGGGGGAGGAGCCAGGTGCCCCTGTCTGGCCGGAACATCAACTGTGCACATGGCACTAAGACATATAAGTCAAATCTAAATTCACCCATTGGCCCTCCCCCTCCATTTTGCGTCCCCATGTAAAGGGATAAGAGAAACTAATGGAGGGAGAAGAGAAATCTCCCATAATTCTGTTTGAATCATTGGAAAGATGGAGGTGAACACAGCAGAAGAGCAATGAAAGAAACACACAAATGTATGTATTTTCTTCATAAAACAACTTAATCATTTGATCTACTGTTTAATGCTGTTTCAATATGTTATAGTTCGCATTTCTGTGGTTTGCAGGTGATCACCGCAAAAAGATGAACAAAGCTGAGAGAGTAGAGACAATTACATCTGCTGACGGCAGGGGGAAAACTTTCAGAAACAAAGTTATGATTATAGTGACATTAACGACTGCTGATGACGTAACGGGTCTCAAAGGGTTGTCCCATTTCACAGGGGAACGTTTCAACCCTCAACTCAACTTAAGGGGGAGGGGCCAAAGGGTGAGTTGGTATTGAGCCACAGACACAGACAGCAGAGAAACTGAAACTAAAGTATCGAGCTCATTACACTCGTATCTATCGATATCAACAGCAACGTTGGCATCGATATGATCGATACTTGGATCAATCTGCCCACCACTGGAGTTCAGACATGGTGTTAGACTCTCTGTTGTGATGCGTTCAAGACACAGTGTTGTCATATACACTAATTAACACCCAACAAGCAAGTGGTTCAGTCACGCAAATCCCCATGACCTTAAATAAAAACCCTGCAGGCCATATCAGGTTGGTCAAAATACACTGTCGCACATCAGCTCTTGTTAGATCTTTCCATCCTGCGTGCCACTTCATAACACCTAATGAGTTATTTTGTAAGATGTGAAACAGCTCACTGAGAACCACAGAAAGTTAGCTGTCTGCCATGACAGGTTGCATAATAAAATCTAATTACAAAAAACAAAACAAAACAAAAAAAAAAAATGGTGGAGTTCCCATTAAAGCTATTACCCACCAGAGATAGGACTTAGCATGTATTTGTCCCCTCCATAAAGCATCTTTATCAGCAGTGGCCGCAAATCCTGTCCGATTCTATTTCACAGTTCATTTGTAAGTCGATTATGTGATCCTTTATCTCGTCCAGTGGGACTTGAAGCAGAGCTGGACAGTATCAGGCAGACATGGATGTGTGAGATGATGTGGGCAGTGATGACAGCAGGTGAGAAGAGACGAGCGGGGAAGGAAAATCCATTCCCTGTGATAGATGCTTTCATACTGTTTCTGTCCTTAATGGCAGTGAAGGAGCTGCAGGAGGGAGCACGAGTCAGATGTTAAACTGACATTGTTAAGTTGGTCTAATTTTTTTTTACACGCTTTACACACTCGCTGTTTTTTGTCGGGGGAGCTCATTTGTACTTCGCTCAACCTGTTCGGGATCGGAATGTCAGGACGGATTTAAGCCAACAGCAAAGTTTCAACAGTATGATGGAGCACTTCTCCTCCAGACTCATTAGGACCTGATGTAATGGAACACATTCTAACAACAAAATATTACATTATTGGTAAAATATTTGTCAGGGAAACACGTCCACACAATTAAAGAAAAACGATGTAAGATTGATTGATATTACACAGGTTTGGCTAAGCTGCCACAGGATTTAATTAACGCATGTTTTTTGGAAACTGAATGAGTCTGACGTCATTGTCTTTAGGAGGTTTTCTGTATGAGAACACATTTGTTTGTTGTGGGTACAAGGCAATGTGTGCTGACCCTGGAAAGCGGTGTGTTTTTGTTCCCTTTAGAGACAAACACGGCACTTTCAGGATGAAAACAGTCATTTTAAAATAAAATATATTTTCACCAATTAGTTCCAAGGTTAAATCTGCTTTATTCTCACAGTTTGCTCGAATGAAATTCATTTTCACATGTTGAATAATATCCGGGACAGTCAATATTCAATATTTTCCTGTAATCATACACAACTCTTTGAAGACAGATTAAGTTATTTGTACAGAAAAAGGTATTCTACACAACTGGAAAAAATGGATCGCCCAACATTTTGAGCCCCCCCGCCCCCCAGCATGAAATGTGTGTGATGCATGATGATCTAGTGACGGGTTAAAGGCAGAGGATACATTCAGGTGTGTGGTGCATGTTTACATGTGTGACAAACTACGACTGACAAAATAAAGATTCTTATGCTGCGTGTTCACCAAAAGTGACCGCAGCGAGCAGGTAGCTGAGGTCGCTGAAGAAGCTTCGCTGTTGGATTAGCTTTGGTAGCTTTGTTCGCTTGTGACGTCACATTGCTCTTATCTTCATGTCCAGAGCAAATGAAATGCGCTCCCACTTAATGGAAGTGTGTTCCATAAATTCAGACACGGTGCCTCGGTTTAATCATCATATCGACATGAAAGATCAGGACATTGTTGTGTGCGTTAGCTTACTGTTCCTGCAGCAACAGCGTCAGAGTTCTCGGCGGAGGAGGAGAAATCAAAATATCGTGCAAAAAACACCAACCTCACTCACTCTCTCCCAAACGTGTTTTTTTTTTTTTTTTTTTGGTTGTCGGACACCGCAGCTATTAACTTGTCGGTTGCCATTTTTAACTTGGAACTAAAGTTTATCTGTGTGTTTCTACGTACCCACCAGATCGTCGGACCCTGGCGTTCTGATTTTTCATTGGTTTTCGCCAAACCGCGT
>JAPSES010040677.1:0-12312 GCA_029822895.1 Maxillicosta whitleyi
TTTAAAATTACAACGTACTTTCATCCGATGATTGTTCTGGTGGTGTGCAAAATGTAATGACTAGTTCCTTGAAATATTATATATCTAACTAGTTGTTTTTTTTTTATTGTTAAAATAATTTTACTTGAACTGACACCTTAATTAAAAGTACAACACACACGCACACAAAAACAAATGCAAGAGCAAGCGTCAGCTCTGTATCACATTAGTAGTACTCCAATTACGTACAGTCATATAATTCTTCAGCTATATGCATTGAAGTCTGTGTAAAGTCACTTGTTAAAACCTCCAAAACCGTCTGTGGCAAAAATGTTCACTAACCTTTTCATCATTAATCCTAGCCAAATGGCAAAATAGTGCATTTGAACCTTTAGACACACTAAAAGGAATATGTTTTGACCTTGGCACTGTGCAGAATTAATTCACCATAATTTCTTCATTTGATTCAATAAATGGTTCTAACATATTAAACAATCATTTTATTTTTACAGTATTTTTTCCTCATAAATTCATTCATGATCAGGCAACACAAGTATAACATTGTGACTTAAAAATAATCAAATGAAATTGAGGCTCTCCTCAATCAGATTGATACGATAGACATATTTTAGAAAAGCTAAATGTCCTGATAAAGATCAGGTACCACAACATCTGATAACAATAAAAAAAAGTTAGTAGTTTAAATCAGTAGATTTCAAATTGTCATTAGGCCACAAGTCTGTTAATAGATCATGTTGGCTCCTATCTTTTGAAAGTTTTTTCAATTTAGCTATTATTGTATGTGATAAATATTAATTCATGCTCGTTGGACTTCAGTTTATCCAAAAATAATCCTACATCTGTGATACTGCGTTCAGGCATAACGCATATGCAACACTGGTAGTTGACCGCTAGAGGGCAGTAGCGCCAAAAGAAATAGCCGTGAGTAACTGTCCTCTGGCCAAATTTGAAGCGATAAACTGATTCGTAGCTTTGAAATATAGCTTTGCATATAAGTAACACTTACCAAATTAAAAAATGCATTCACCTAATTCAATAAATAATTAGGATTCGTTTTATTTACGTAGACAGCCTTGTGCGTAACAGACAGTATATTTACAGATTGTTCATGTCGCGAAAGTGCTTTTGCCTTCAACACACTTCTCCATAGACGTCAGCTGACCGAAGCAAACAGTGGCGCCGTCATTGTAACAGGGAATGTTATATTCATCCATAAGCAGGTAATTCAATATTGAAATATATATACAAATTGTTTCCCGATAAGATATACAATGACTGTCAGCTAGGCTTGACCGGGTCACTGTGCCTGTCATTAGTGATTTAGGTAGCAGCACGCTTCTATACATTAGCCAGAATGCTAGCTAACATTTGGCTAGTTCAACATTTAACTGGTTACATGTAGTTACACTGATTGCCACCATACAGCGAAGATTTTAACTGAAATACATCGAATTCAGCAAAAGTAAACCACTTGTCAAAGGGCAATTATAGATCAATAACAATAGGTATACGTGAACTGGCTTTGTTTATAATAGTATCATAATACTGGTAATATGTTCACAATATTCTTATTTGGTTTATTTGAGATATAAAGGTGGGCTGTTCGTTTATTAATGCAGTTTTTTTCGGGTATGTCAGTTTATCATTAATTATGTATATAAACTGACGTCTGTGAGGCCGTGATTTGGATTCACTTCACTTTTTATCTACTTTAAGTTATTAACTAATAATGTGTTAGAGTCAGGTTTCATTCCATTTTTCTCATGAGTTTTCATTGTGCTGCTTTCATTCATCTTCCACTTCTTTTTAGCTGAGACCATGAAGAAGAACAAAGGCAAAGTGAACAGCACAGCCGAGAAGGAGTTTGTGTTTGAGTTTAGGGCAGGAAAACACAACTGTGTCCTTAAAGTGCCTCTGCAGTTTCCTGTTCAAGAGAACATCAGTGACCTTCATGGACGGTTGATGCTGCTGCATAAAATACCTTGCTACATAGAGGGTGGTAAGATGGCTGCTTGAATTTAAAAACTTGCAGGAGCAAAGACTGAATATTAATATATTACTTCTTGAAGATATGTATATGTATTTTTTCCATTTCCATTTACTCTTTGCTTTATCTAACATTAGTTCTGACAAGAATTAATGCAGTCATGCATTGGGCAGGACAAAAGCCAAAGCCTGGCATTCTTTCTGTTATATTTATAATTGTCTGAAGTAATATATGATTAACTATGTTTTTTTTATATAGAAAAATTGTCCACATTTATAACCATATCAATATTTTCACTGATATTTTTTACTGACCCTACATAGGTAATATAATGTATACAAGCACTGATAACTGATGCACACCAAAATTATACATTAGTTTTAAGGCTAAATAGTTTTTTGCTGTAGTTTTTACTTACCTCTGAACCAATCTTTATATGAAAATGATGAAAAAAAATATAAGATTCATATTGATGTTTTTCAGTCTAAAGCAGCAAATTTTGAAACCCACATCTGTACCTTGAGACAAGAAAGACCATATATGCTGTCCATATATGTGTTTATTTTAAACAAAAACCTAGTGGCAGCCTTTCTATATTTTATTTTTTGATAAAAGAATATTTTCAGTGTGTATGTTGTTTGCAAAACTTACACATATTGAGTGCATTTTGACAGTTATATCTATTGTGTTTTCATCTGACTGTCATTGTTTGCATATTTCTTTCCACAGAGCTAAAATCCTCACTTTTAAATTTTGTCGAGAAAGAGACAATTCTGGACTATGACAGAGAGGCGGAACTGGCCCTGCAGAGACTCACAGCAGGAGATGTCGATGTAAACCAGCTCACCAGCGCATGGTCCAGGTCTTATGTGGAGGTGACAGTATATTTCATTTTGTGACTCATGAACTGACATAAACTTATTCTCTTAAAAGCACAAGTTCCCAAAGGTTTTGCACACAGATTGCAAAACCATTAGCACATTTAATCACGTTTAATGATTTTGTACTGACATAACATCAGATGTTCTCCTCTTTATTCTTCTGACATTACACAAAATTTTACCAAAAAAAATAAACTGAGGGGACGTGACTTGAATCAATAAACAAGTGAGTAAAACAGTAGGAAGACATTGCTTTTAGAATTATCTAATAATAATTTGGACAGCATGTTTTATTCTTGGCAGGTCTTCTAAAAAGTTAATTTCAGACACTGGCTGATACTCTGATATATATCTATATCCACTACTCCACATAGCCACATATCTGTAGTAGTGAAGCAGAATGTTTTGAAAGCGTCCTTGAATGCTCCTGGTAACTTCAGGTCATGGATCATTAATGTAATTTAAACAGAAGTTGTGCAGTGAGTTTGCACATTGATTATTCATCAGTTCTGTTGGGTGGAAAAACTCATTACACAAGCAATTTGGTGTCTCCCTTACCCACATTACACAATACAATTCAATGTGTTTTGTCCCAGAAAGCCAATGTGTGGTGCTGTGTGCACATAATTAACAACACACTCATCACTTCTAATAAATGACGATCATTAAAAACAAGTGATCTAGTGAAGAAGAGAATGAGACTCTGGTTTCTAGTTATGTTATGTTTGGTCATCTGACTGACACATTTCATTGAATGCAAATGTCCCAATTTTAAAAAAGGTCAGGAAGCTCATTTAGTTTCACACTTCAAAGTTCAGATGTCTAAACTGTACTGTCACTTGTCCAGACATTTATAAAAAGCGAGGGGCTGCCTCAGCCCGTGCTGTGAAGCCAATCAGATATTTAGGACTGGCTACCGGTTAACATGTTATTGCACTGTCACAAAAATACACATGGAAGCATTCCAGTGTCCATCATGTTTGTGGCCTGAAGATTCCTAAGCTTGTATAAATAGAGGAGTTTCAGATTCTGAATACTGTTCAGTTGATTTCTAATTATGTATGTGCTACATTAACTGGCCTAGTTTATTGGGCTGAGCATAACATTGAAAATGTGATGACACTACTTGAAATGTCTGATTATTGACCTCTTAGTTTTCAGGACATCACCTATAATTACAGTTTTAATCCCATACAATAATGTAACTGCCATTTCACGTATGCAGCCTGCCGCAGCCAATTAAACTGAGTTTTTGTGAACAGCTGCCGTTCCTAAGTAGTTCTTTTATTCTTTTCAGACTACGCTGGAGCATGCTCGACCTGAAGAGCCCAGCTGGGATGAGGACTTTGCTGATGTGTACCATGAGCTAATCCACTCTCCTGCCTCAGACACCCTTCTTAACCTGGAGCACAACTACTTTGTTAGCATCTCTGAACTTATCAGTGAAAGAGACATGGAGATCAAGAAGCTACAGGAGAGGTTTGTGTTAGAGGATGATTGTTTAACATTAACATTCATGGGTTTCTTACATACACTGTATTTGTCCCAAAGTTTTTTTTTAAAAATGTAAATCCTCTCAGCATCTTTTTACTAACCTTGCACACTCCTTTTTTGGACTATATTTTCATATTTCACTGATACAGATCCAAGTGTCTTATGTTTGGTATGTTTTGACTTGAATGGATTATGATCCGTTTCCTGCAATCTAATGAAATCACTGAATATTTTTCCTGTCTGGCAGGCAAGCTGCAGAAATGGATAAGGTGATGCATGAGCTAGGAAATACATTGAGTGACCAGGATGTAAATGCAGTGGCGGCTCAACACTTTGATGCACAGCAGGTAATAAGATGTCTGAGTGTTGTGGGGTGTTAAAAACACTTGTGAATTTATGCAGAGTCAAATCATTGCAACACAGATATTTGCAGTGGATGTGTTTCAGTTGTATTTATGGTCCCTTAATGCTGTTTTTTTTCTGTAGGTGCTGGAGAACAAATGGGCAAGTGAGCTGAAGCAAGTGACTGGTATTCAAAAGCAGGAATATCAGGAGTGGGTCATCAAATTGCACCAGGATCTGCAGAAATCCAACAACAGCAGCAAAATTAAGTGAGTTTGCCTTGTATACATTGGTTTGTTGATGGTGTTGGCATCTTTATATTTGTGCCACAATCTCTGTTTATGTACACTCATCTTCTGGTATGTGTACACTTGCTTTACAATGTGGTGCACTTGAACATGTTCTTTCATTTCAGTTGCAATGACATTTTTTCCAAATCTCACTTTAAAGCAAAAACAGTTGATTCAAGATAAAGGAGTCAGGTGCTTAAGTGCCTAGTGTGTGTGTGTGTGTGTGTGTGTGTGTGGTTGTATACACATATATATAAAAAGCTGCAGTGCCGACACAGATGAATGCAAACTGCAAATGCAGCAGTTTGAAGCAGAAATGTCAAAAGGCAGAGACAGAGAGTGCACATCTTTATTCACCGACATTGTGCCATTAGTGCAGAAGTTTTAGCTTATCTTCTCTGTGAAGTTTGTCCTCAATTTGAAAAGCAATTAAGCATATGTGTAGACTTTGATTCACACATAAAACAAAGAAAGAAGATAGTTTTAAACTAAAAAATCTAAACACAGATGAAGGATTATGTGGGAAGATAAGTTAAGATCCAGCTGTACACATTTGAACAATTGTTCTCAGATTAAGAAATAAACATAAAATTGGTCATTCATCTATATAGAATAGAAAGTTACATATCAAACATCATAAAAGACAACTGATCTTTACCAGGTCTAAATTTATTAAAAGGTAACGCCAAGTGTAAAATGTCACATAATAGATTCTACTTTGCCATTATTTATTTAACTTTAATGAAGTCAAGATGGAGGTGCAGTGTGTCGGGACCTAAGTGCACCTTCACAGCTTCCATGTGAATTAAGACAGTGTGTAAAGGCCACGTACTGTTAATCCAATGCCCTTTATTTGTTGATCGTCATGAAGTGTGAACATCTCTATGAAGGCAGAAGTGTTGACATTTTGCTGGTTTTGCTTATTTATGTGAATGTTGCCACAGTAACAAGGAGGAAAGACATCAGCAGTGATGTTAGAGAAGCAATTGTTGCAGCCCTGTTATTCTGAGAAAGGATGTAAGGTCATTTCCAAACAATCTGAAGTCTGTCATTACAGGAGCAGACATTTCCAGCAAATTCACCCATTCAAGTCAGACTCTTCGAATTGCACTTTACTTGAGTTTTTAACACAATTAAACAAGTGTCGTGTAAAAAATTTATAAACCTCAATGATGTGAAGCACGGTTGTACAGAATGGTGGGCTAAAAATCTTCCACAGTGCTTTACACCTGTGGTTAGGGTTAAGTAATGTTAGAACAGGGTTTCTTCTAAATAGATTTTGTGAAAATTAAGGCCTTAAATGGCATTAAAAAGTGGTTTACTCATCCTGTGGTAAAAGAGTGGAGGGAATATTAGGAAATGTTGGAAAAATGGGAAATTACAAGTTTCAGCAGAAATGGTTGGAGGGGGAACTATTCAGAACCTGGTTAAAGCCTGTTGAAGGTAAACTGTAACAGTTGGGCATGAAGTTAGTTTAAAGTGGCATAAAAAAGCATTAAGTTAGATTTGCTGATACCTGCAGAAACCCTGTAGAACCTTTAGGGACAACATAATTAAAAAAAATAAAATGATCCTGGTTCCTAAAGCCATAGAATTGAAATAATTTGTGCCTTACAGAACAGAAACTGGGCATAACAGGAACAGTTTGTTAAAGGAAACAGACAAAATAAACAACAATAAATAGCTTGAGTCATGTGTGAACTGTAACATCAAATGCCTGTAGGAGTTCGTACTAATCTAGATCTTAACTTAAGGTCAAACGGACCCTTTACTAAGAGGATCTCAGCTGCTCCTACAGCAGTTTTAATCCAAAGCACAACAGTTCTGTTTCCCCTTTGAAGTGTCGGCAACATTTACATGGAAATTGAAGCGATTACAAGAGGTCAAAAACTCATCTTAGTTTGACTGATGCTTAGCTTTGCAGTATCAGTTATGACTGGCATCTTGGGATAAGCAGGAGGAAAAAGAATATTATAGTGGAGTAGTCCCGCTGATTGGTGCTTTACATTCAGGTCTTACATGCCTCCTCTGCATATATTGGATATTCCATCAAAACTCACGTACTAGCAGGACCTGAATGCAAAGTGCGTCTCAGACAGTGTGCTGACCCGGCATGCTTTTCTTACTGATGAATATCATTATGTCGTTGTGTGGGTGGAACTTAATACATTCTACCTCAGCACCCAGAACACTTATTAATATTCAGTCCAGTTAATATCAAGAAAGATTCAATTGTAAGACAGAACCTGAGGTCGTCTGTGTGTGTGTGTGTGTGTGTGTGTGTGTGTGTGTGGGAGAGAGGGAGAGGTTTTGTGTCTAAAGATTTAATCTAGACCAGTAAGTCCAAAAGTGTGGGCTGTGTGAAGTCACTGCTGTTGGGCTGCATGAGGTCACCCACAATAAATGAATTAAAAGTTTCTCATTTTCAGTTTTGTAATTAAGTTTGAAATTACCATAAAATGTAACATGTATTTTTTTTTTCATTCTGAGAGTAAAAGCTCTATTTTTTTTTTTTTTTTACTATACATCTTTGTCTTGTGTAGAGCTGGATATCAACACTCAGTACCTTAACAGTATTTGCAAATAAGCTGAAAAATAACACTACATACACATTTGTGCTGAAATGCGTCATATAAGTTTTAAAAATTAAAATCGGACGTTGGTATTTTGCATCAGTCAACGTTGAAATCGCTTTCTTTTATTAATACTGAGCTTGAAAATATTTGATTGACCCCCCCAGCCCTCTTTTCTTGTGTAGAACAGTTGTGATTAAAGCTTTTGGTGGAAAGTTTTCAATCCACTGCCTTGGTATTTTTTACTACCCTTATCAATTAATAAACAGTTTCTTGTACGGTATATTAAATTAGCCTGTGAACCATATATATAATATTCATGCACAGGAATAATTAGCGTGTGTGTTGTATAATTTCCTCTTTTATCTTTTTATTGTACAAGATAAAGTTACTAACTAGCTATCTGGCTGTTTTAGATCAGGGTTTTTTTTTGTCAGTGTCACAAGAACAAATGAAACCTTTTCTCTTTCTACATGCATTTGATCTATTTTTTTGTAATATAACTGGAAGCATGCACTTGTATTTTTAATGTTACAGTGAAGAAATAAAAGTACAGTCAAGCCAGCTGTCAGAACTTGCAGATTCTGGGACCAGGATGTATGAGGAGCAGCCTCAGCTGGAGGAGAGCTTCACCATTCACTTAGGTATTTGAACAGAAACATGATTTCCATGTATTTGGTTCCTACACAGTGTAATTATTATTTAATTATTATGTAAGTATTATTATTATTATTTTAATTTATTATTTAATAATTTTTTAATTTTTTTTTTTTTGCATCTGCTGTTTTGTTTGTGCCGGCCAGGTGCTCAGCTGAAGACCATGCACAACCTGCGTCTGGTCCGCGCAGACGTGTTGGATTTTTGTAAACACCGTCGACATGGCAGCAGTGGAGCGAAGCTGCGACGGCTACAGACGGCACTCTCACTCTACTCCTCCTCACTTTGTGGTCTGGTCCTGCTGGTCGACAACAGGGTCAACTCCTACAGTGGCATCAAGAGAGGTGAAAGCCTTTTAAGTGTAATTATGTGGTGCACTGAAAAAATCTAAATCTTAACAAGTGTATTTTTCTCATTTCTAGTCAAAATATCTCATTACACTTAAAATAAGACATAATCACTATAAGAGTAACTTTTCATTGAGATAGAAGAACTTACCGTATTTCCCGGATTATAAGGCGCTCCGGAGTATAAGTCGCACAAGCCATAAAATGCATAATAAAGAGAAAAAAAACACTGGAGTATAAGTCACATTTTTCGGGGAAAGGTTCTTTACGCTATATATCCCAATAGCCACAAGGGGGTGCAAGCCTCATGCTGGTTCCAAGTTTGGTTGTGTCAGGAAGGGCATCGGAAGTAAAAACCTCTGCCAAATCAACATGCGAAGGTGATTCGCTGTGGCGACCCTGGAAGGTTTTTGAAAAAAAACCAAAAAAAATCATCATCAACTTTTATTAATTTGGGTCGCTGCTTATCACTGAGGGGTGATGGTGGGACCTTAAGCCAGACCAGTTCAGAACCACACACCAGTTTAACAGTCATTTGTATGAAGTTTGTGGTTCTTGTTTAAACATTAGCACCAGTTAATTCAGCTGTTTATATCTCAGGCTTTCTTGATGATTATCCTGTTTTTTTTTTTTCTTCCTATTGTTCCACAAACTTGTGTTCAGTGTCCACTTTATTCACCTGAATAGTTTCTGTTATGCTTGTTTTGACAGTTGGTCATGTTCACATATGAGCTTCATCGTTTGCTTTTCTTGTGTTGAATCTTCCAGATTTTGCAACAGTGGCAAAGGAGTGTACGGATTTCCATTTTCCCTGTCTGGAGGGGCAGCTGGAGGAGGTGCAGCAGCTGGTTCTGTACGCCCGAGCCCAGCGGAGCAGCAAACAGAAAGACCAACCTGGTTAGACTTGTGGCTTCTTTAGTTCTTTCTACCATTACAGCTGTTACGTAGAAATAATTAGTGCGTTTTCACCCAGCTGTCTTTTATGCATATTTTTAATTTGAGTGGAACTTAACTTTAAAATGTTGATAAAATGTTAATATATGCAAATATTACCAGGGTTTTTCCCACTGTTATACAAGCCTCTGCGTACACAACCTAAGGTTTTTGAATGATGTTTATCATCGGCTCCAGGTTTTTAGAGGAAGATCTATCAATAATAGTCCAAATTTATTGTTCAATTATATGTTTGTTATACATTCCTTTTGACTTATGACTCTCTATGTGCAACTAAATAAATAAATAAATAACTATCTCTCCCTAAATCTTTCACAAATGTAATGAAATTGCTGGAGTTTACTCAACTTCCAAGTCAGCTGAAACAGATATTGTCCTGAAACACTTTGGCACATTTCCGAATTTGTTAGGCATCATACATTTGCACTGAAACATAACTATTTAGAAAAGACTAAAAGCTTCAGCCTTTTCAGAAAATGAAAAACAAAGCTCAACATGTGACCCATTGCTTTTCGCATTTACTTCCATTTATTCCAAAACCAAAATCATTTCAGTTCTTACATCAATATCTATGTCATTGTACTGACAAAAACAGTGCTTTTACACATTCCATGTTTTCTCTGTCTGTTTTAATCACATGGTACACACAGGAGTTGGTACTTGATTGCATAACCATTGTTGTCGATGACTTGATGGTCTAATTATTCTTTCCGTGACTGTACATTAATGTATGTCCGTGGCTACAGATGAGCTTTTGCGCTGAACGTGTTCTGCAGATATGGAGAATGACAGTGACTTTCCAGCAGATGAGAGGGGATTTAAATATGTCAGGAAATAGAGATTGGATTGAAATCCTTGTCTAGATCGTTATCACAGCATGGGCTGAGGGTCTTATTGAGGGAGGTTTGGCATGGAAACATTCCTGTGAGTTGACAAGTGTGATGAGAGTCCAGCTGCTATCAAGGATATTTATAGGAATTTTTTTTTTAACTTGCATAGAATACTGATCTACATGGTGTTTTTTTTTTTTATTCCTCTATTCCAGAGATTCCAAGAAATGGTGGTGAAGATAAAAGCAAAAATGTCGAAAGAAATCCCTCTAACATCCTACCAGGTAATAATTCCAGTTTGTTTTGTCTGGTGTCTTGTTTAGTGGAATCACAGCGAACAAAACAAAGATTCCTCAATTATTTTTTGCTGCTTTATGCTCAGTATTTTCCATGTGGCTCTTTTTTTTTTCTATCAAGGTGAGTTCTACATCTCACGGCATTCCAACCTGTCAGAAGTCCATGTTGTATTTCATCTGTGCGTGGACGACAACGTCCGTTCAGGGAACATCACAGCCCGTGACCCGGCTATCATGGGCTTGAGAAACATCCTGAAGGTCTGCTGCACACATGACGTTACCACTGTCACGGTCCCTCTACTGCTGGTTCACGACATGTCAGAGGT
This sequence comes from Maxillicosta whitleyi, assembly GCA_029822895.1. Taxonomy (NCBI): domain Eukaryota; kingdom Metazoa; phylum Chordata; class Actinopteri; order Perciformes; family Neosebastidae; genus Maxillicosta; species Maxillicosta whitleyi. The sequence continues at coordinate 10,978 of JAPSES010040677.1, forward strand.
AAGAGCAGCTGTGAATAGTTCTGCATGACTGATGAGGTGATATGCACATTCTTAATCCATCAACAAGATGAGAAGCTGAATAAACAAATCTCCGATGGCGCACATTTAGCTTTATATTCCATCTGTACTTGTTTACACTGTGTATCCTCAGGTGTGGTCTGGCCCTGGTGAGCGTCGGCTGTGAATCCAGCCTACCGCCAAACATTTCCCAGGTTTAAAAGCAGACGAGCAAAACAGAGAGTCATGAACTCTTCTGTTTACTCGGAACAGAAACTCAGACGGTTATGTACAGTGGCATTCTGCGCTCACACACTGTAGGGGAGAGAAACAGAGGAAGCTTTCACTGACTGATAAACTGAGTCCAGGTTCACACCAGCATCTGATCCAGCTGAGGTGGATTTTGCTTTTCTATCTGGAATTTGGAAAAATCTTACTAAAGATTTTGATTTAATAGCAGTTTCATCTTGTGTCATCAAAGGATAAAGAGTAAAACATCATAAAGTTAGAATCCTGTAAGATAAAATGCAAATTCTGCTTAAGCTTTTGTTGTGTCACAACATGCCCACTGTGCCTTTTTTCCCCCTTCTTGTGTCTAAGTAAGAGTATTTGTTTATATTAGCGTCTTCCAATGTTTGAAGCCTCAAGAAATAGAGGATCTTTAATTGGTAGCTTTGGGTTAGACACCAAAACTCGGAGTCTGCCATCATCTTTCTGTCATGTTTCCCATTTGGTAGAGATATTTGTGCAACCATCCTTGTGTTTTGGCTTTAAAACAACTGGCATAGTTTTCCTCGAGCAAGAACAGACTGCCATCAAAACACAACAACGCTGTGCCTCTTAGTTTTATTTTTGGAGGATTGTTTCCCCCCTCAAAGCTTTTGGAGTTTAAAGGAAAGAGAACACAAAACAATTGCTCAATGACAAAATTATACATGTTTAAAAGCTTGTGGAAAGGAAATTGAACACTCTTAAATGCTATTTAGAGAGCTTGTTTGCAGACAATGAGTCTTACACAATCTCAGTGCTGCTGTAATCATTTTTATGGTTGTAAAAAAAAAAACAGCTACTTCTCCTTGCCTCAATTACAGGGCAGAAACATCTGCTCCCTTTAGAACAACGTCGGACTTCACAGTGGTAACAGATCTAGCGCATTACAAAAAAAACTCAAATATGCACAGTATTTTTTAGATCCATTATTCAAGCTGTCTCGGGCTCTGTTCATAGATGACGCTGGCGATACGGGCCTGAATGTGAAACTTGCTGTCATTCCTCGATCCAGTTTTTTGATCCTATAGATTTCTCACTGGGGGGGGGGGGGGCTGTGTTTCCCTCCGT
>JAPSES010040688.1:0-12312 GCA_029822895.1 Maxillicosta whitleyi
AGTCCAGGTCTGCTTCTCTGTAGCCCAGGTCAGGACCTTCTGCCGCTGTTTCTGGTTCAAAAGTGGCTTGACCTGGGCAATGCGGCACCTGTAACCCATTTCCTGCACACGCCTGTGCACGGTGGTTCTGGATGTTTGTACTCCAGAGTCAGTCCACTGCTTCCACAGGTCCCCCAAGGTCTTGAATCGGCCCTTCTCCACTGTCTCCTCAGGGTCCGCTCACCTCTTCTGGTTGTGCAGCATTTTCTGCCACACTTTTTCCTTCCCACAGACGTTCCACTGAGGTGCCTTGATACAGCGCTGTGGGAACAGCATCTTCACTCACATGTCTTTGTGTGTCTTACCCTGTTGCTTGAGGGTGTCAGTGATGGTCTTGTGGACAGCAGTCAGGTTGCCAGTCTTACCTATGGTTGTGTTTTTGAGTAATGAACCAGGCTGAGGGTTTTTAAAAGCCTCAGGAGTCTTTGGCAGGTGTTTAGAGTTAATTTGTTGATTCAAATGATTAGGTTAATAGCTCGTTTAGAGCACCTTTTCATGATATGCTAATTTTTTGAGATAGGGATTTTTGGTTTTTCTTTACTTTTTTGCCAAAATCATCAATTTTAAAATAATAAAAGGCTTGAACTACTTCGGTTATGTGTAATGAATCTAAAATATATGAAAGTTTAATTTTTATCAGTACATTACAGAAAATAATGAACTTTATCACAATATGCTAATTTTTTGAGAAGGACCTGTATGTATAGTAATAAAGTCATAAAGTCAAAATAACGTAAGTTGGGTATGTTGTAACCTGAGGACTACCTGTATACTAATAATGATAATTAATGGCCAGATATTGAATGTTACGTTTTTCCTGTAAACAAAGGTTCAAAGAGAATTGGCAAAAAGGACATTTTCTGACACTTTTATTGCGAAGAACACATGAAAACACCTGGGCAGCCTGTTATGTCAGTGTTAGAAGGGTTAACATGGAAAGAACACTTTGTATAAAGTTCTGCTCTTCATCTTAACACTACAGTTTCATCACAGACCTGTAACATCCACCTATTGTGAGTCTGTGTAGATTCTCTGCGCACTGCGGTGTCTTTCCCCCTAAGTCCTTCTAAATGATCTTTTTCATCTCTCTTTGACCTCAGGACATTTTTCATTGAGGTCAAAGAAAAGTGTTTAGGAAAAGTAGATAGGAGGTCAGTTCTGGGGCTGTTCTCTTTTGTGCTTTATCATGGCTGACATCAGGGTTAAGGTGCACCGCCGTCACCCGCTGTGTTTAAGAGTCGACCGACACGGAGTTAATGTCCTTTAACTCAGACAAAACGGACACTTTGAAAGAGCTGCAGAGACGTGATCTGACCCGGTAAAGGTTGAGTGTGATGCACGGTGACTTTTAGCATCAACCCCCTCCTGTAGGTTTACCGCAAGAATACACAAGACGACCGGTACTTTTGGCTTTATTTGCAGCATTGAAAGCATTTCTGTGTTGTCGCTAAGACCATACTGCAGCTGCGTAGAATACCAAAAAAAACCTGAGGGATGGTTTTGTTTAGGTTTTGTTTTGCTCTGTAAACAAATGGAGTGTTTGTGGTGGTGAACTTTTACTGTGAGGGAGTGATTCAGGTGTGTAATCACAGAAAGACGAACAGATTTACGATACTTAAAGGTACAGTTGTGTATTTGTACATGAATGTGTATTCCGTCGGTAGGGGTTAATACCGTGGTCTGATCCTTAAAGTTATCACTGCTCAGTGTAAACAGATAAAACTATATTTGACTTTTATGATTCTAGTCGTTTATGTTCCTCTAAAACAGTGTTCCCCCCCCTTTTCTTTCTAGTTCCTTCATTTCCTCTTTATGTTTTTCATCTGTATCATGTCTTCCAGCTTTACTCCCCCCTCCCCCCCCTACTCCTGTTGTCTTTTTTATTCACATCACACTTCTCCCTCTCTAGAACTCCTCCTTTTTTTTCTCCTTGTGATATTTCCTTTCTACTTCAATCTTCCACTCGTACAGAAACTCCTCCGTTGCTGCGCTTCCTTCTCGGTTTCTTTATCTTTCAGTCTTTCTTCTGCAGTCGTCTTCTGTCCTTCCTTCATTTTCTCTTGTTGCTTTTAGTCTATTGACTTTTCCCTCATCTATGCTTAACTCTCCTGTGAGTCTTTATCTCTGATCTCTTTCTCCTCTCCTTTTTTTTTTTTTACCTCCAGTTTCTTTTCTCCTGAACTTTTTCCTTTCTCCTTCTTTGTCCTCTTTCTTCACCCTTTTCTAATTACCTCCATAACCAACTCCTCCTCCCTCCTTCGTCCTCTACTTTTTCTTACTTTATCTTTCCTTTCCTTCTACCATCTTTCACTCCTCTTTCCTCCTGTCGTTCTCTACCTTATCTGACCCCGTTTCCTTTCCCTCTTCGCTTCAGGAGCTTCTGGATGGTGTGAAACCGATGATTAGGTGCTGGACTTTGATTCCTTCTTGACTAACTCCATCCTGATCACCTTGACAGCCAGCACACTCCTGCTCTACCACTCTGTTGATAATGAGGCTCTTATTATTTTCATTTGTGTCCCTCCTTCACATTCTATTGAAGCTGTTTATGAAACCGTCCTCCTTTCTTTCTTTTCTCATCATTATTCCCGAATTCTAATTCCGAGTAAGCGGAGACGGTTCGTAGATTTTACACGCGTCTGCCCGTTTTCAGGTCATCTCGCCTTTATTGCCTTCACCAAACAGTCTAATATAATTATCTTTCCTCGGTTTTGACTCGGTTTTCAGCAGAGCTGTCAGGGGCAATAACGTCTATGAAGAATTTTCCCTCGTCGTGTCTCAAATTTGCTGAACAAAGGTTACACGGTGAAATGTAATTTTTAGAAATGCTGCATTTGTGTTTTCCCATCGCAGTCCTTCTTTTTTTTTTTTCTCACCCATCTTGCTGACAGCATTAGACGCATTATCGCAATTAGTAAACACTTCTCGGCGGAGTTTGCTCCCATCTATCCAGCCCTGCTTCATCCGTTATCCTGAGCTGTCAGATTCTGACTCATGATTATGTCTTTGCCCTCGGTCCTTGTTGCGTTAAAGTGGTTGACTCATAAATAATCAGCGAGTGAATCAATATTGCGGAGAAAACCTGTTAATCTGCAGTACTTTACACCAAAATGCTACCCTCGAACATGTCATATCATGGAAACTGTTATTCTAATTGCACAAAGTCATCACTATCATACTATTTATGCCTCATATTAAAAACCTGATCTGTATCCAGTCGAGTTAACAAGACAGTGTATAATCCAGTCATTTGCGTTATTGTGTGGTATGTTTTGACTCACCTGCCAATAGGTGAGCTGTTGTGAAGGCGCTGTCATCTTCATTTTATTAAAAAATTTCACCTTCGACGAAACTACTGGTCGGATTAATGTCTAATTTTTTTAATGTAGCATCCTTGAGACAATGTTTACAAATTTTGTTCACGTTTTTGAAATAGTTAAAATACTAAAAATGTGCCTTTACCTGAAATGGACCATATTTTAATAGCGTATAATAATGGACTTTCATTTGGGTCCATGACCTTTGACCTTGACAGACCTTGAAGGGTCAAACAAGGTCTCCAATGGATAGATTTCAATAACCTTTTTCTTCTCTAAATAATTGGTCTGATTCATTTCAAATTGTATATGCATCTTCCTTGGGACAATGTCTATGAAGCTTGTTCACAGTTTTGAGAGATTTAGATTATTTTTTTATTTATTTTTTTTAGAGATTTAGATTTTTTGAAAGAAAAAAAATCGCCTTTACTTATAATAGTCTATAATTTAATGGCTTATGACATTGAAATGGTTACAGATATCAATATAATTCCTATTGATCACTGATAGGATTGGGAGATGGATCCTGGATGCAGACGACAGAACTCTAACAGCGACAGAATCTGACAAACCTGATAAATTCAACTTATTGATTGTTGATGGAACAGTCCAGTGAGCCATAGAGGCAACGGTCCTATTTTTAACGTGTTATTGTCATCGTCACTGAGAGAACAGCGTAATGTTCTTACAAGTAAAACCTAATTTAAGGTTTCCTTCAGCAGAAAAACTCACCTTTAACATTCTAGTCGTTGGTGTCTGGTTTCTTCAGCTCCTAAAACACACAAGCTAATCCTGATCAGCTGCTTTTATTATTATTCTCAGCTTTATGACCTTTACGTGTCTCCCATGCAGTCAAATCTACTGACATTCTGCGCCTTCATTAGTTCTGAAGCATTTTCATTGATGCATCCATTTATTTTCCATCCATTTTTAATTCGCTGTCACTCTTTAAAGTAATTAGTCGCACTATTTCTTTATGTCTCCAGCGGTGTGAATATTCTGTCTGTGAGATCATATCTTTAAGGAAAAAGATAATACCTCTAATTAATGATTCAAGTTCAAGTTACATTTTTCTATAAATTTTGTGTAATTTTAATGTATTTGTTGCTAATGAAGGTTAATTGATGTTTTTTGGAGTGTGTCAGATTACACACACCGTGCTGTTTTTCATCTTTAAATCAGTGGTTCCAACTTTTTTATGCTTATGAACCCATTTTAATAAATTTCTGGCAACCCCAGACATTCAAAAAATTTTGCTATATTAATTTTCTTTTGATCATGTAATAGTTTGTTATACTGTGTTGCAAATAAACGCTAATTTTAGACGACAGTTAGGCTATAATAAGGTATCTAATGCATCTTTTTGGTGTCTCCTCAATTTCTCTTGCAGATGTCATATTGGGGTCAAGCGGGTGAAGAAATCTTTCCATTCTCTGTTTGGTCCGGTTTCCTGAGTGCGACTGTGCAGCAGGTTGACGTGTAGTAACGTATGTGGTCACATGATCAGGTCACTCAAGGTATGCCCTCTCAGATATTACATCCTGCGTTTTATTTTAAAATGGATTTTTATTAGGAAAAGTGTGTGGTGTTTTATTAGAATAAAAAATATAAAGAATCATTAAAAAATATTTTTTGTTAGTAATTATTCTTGTATTTTTTCTTTTTTTTTTTTTTTTTAATCACTAGAAATTTCAGGCAACCGAACATTGATTTAGATGTTACCATGTGTTCATATGTTCTGTAACTACAGTTAAACCAATCAGGTTTCATCAAAACATTCTGCTTTTTTCTATTAAATCCAATTAATGCTACACATCCAGTTTTGTGTAACTTTAATGCATTTGTTGTTACTGAAGGCAAATTGTTGGTGGGTTTTTTTTGTAGTGTGTTGAGCATTTTCATACAAGAGTTTATACATTCACTGCTGACATGTTGGTTATTTTCTGTGGACGTAACATTTGTTCATGTAATCTGTCTCCAACAGCAATTAAACCGGTCAGTTTTCATTTGCGTTAAGGCTACCGGCTATGAAAACATAATTGTTTTTCCTGTTACAATCCAATTAACATCACACATCATTTGTCCAATCCTTTATTTTCTCCAATCTATTTAGACCAAACAAACCAGTAATAATAAAACATGCATTTCCAGTCAGTTTTCCGTGTTCCTAGGGAGATGAGACATGATGAATGACACATTTGAGGTCAGATTTGTGTCATTGTCTGTGTCAGACTGCTCCTAAAATCAATCATCTTGATCTACAAGTAAAAAATATAATAAAAATTTATGTATTTTCATTGTAATTTTAACCCTTTTTTGTTGCTAATGAAGGTAAATAAGTATTATTATTATTTTCTTTTTTTATTGTGATAGGATCATGGTCATCTTCATCCAACAAACTCGCTGTTGATTTCATATTTACATTTTCTGTGGACGTAACATTCGTTCACGTCTGTAATTACATTCAAACCCAGTCAGTTTTCATCTGTATTAACAGCTATGAAATCACAATTCTGCCTTTTCCTATTAAAAACCAATTAACGCCACACATCATTGATCTAATGCGTTGTTTTCTCTGAAATATTTAGACAAAATAAACCAATAATAATAAAAAATAAACCACACATTTCCAGTCAGTTTGTGTGTTTTATAGCCAGATGAGACTTGTTGAATTTCACATTATCCTTTGTTTGTTCTGCTTCCTCTTAGAAAATGTGTTACTGTTGTTTAGTTTTTGTTTTGTTACCGTTATTGCTGTTCGTACACACAGATATTCTCCAAAAATGAATATTCACTCGACTTTTCACACTGGTTGTAGTTTTTATCATCTCTTGCATTAGCTGTTTTGAGCCTGTGTTTAATCTCTGATGTATGAATATTCCAGTGATAATGAATCCATTTATAAACGGTAACATTTCCTCCTCTTCATGAACAGACTCCACGCTTTGCCAAGGAGAAAATATCTCCACAAGCTTCTACGGCGGGTTATTTAGGAGATTCTGGAGAAAAAGAAACAATTCTGAACAAAAGGACGAGCGCCAAGAACGGCAGCAGAGGTGACGATGAGGTAAGAAACAACCCAAACATTGTGGTTCTACTCAAACATCTGTGTGTTGTTATTAATGCCCGCAAATAAAATAAGATTTCCTCAAATAACAAAAAAAAGTTTACATATCCATCAATCTATAGCAATTTCAAAGGCTTAGATCAATCTTTTAGATCTACAACATTTGACATGTTTTTCAGATACATTTATATTTGCTTTATGGAATGACTTTTGCAGTGGACATTCTAATATATTTACCCCCAAAAAAGGGAAGTAAGGGTATTGCTTATGGTGTTTTTTATTTGTCAACAACCACTACCGTATTTTCTGGACTATAAGTCTCAGTTTTTTTTCATAGTTTGTCCGGGGGTGTGGCTTATACTCTGGAGCGACTTATTAAATCATTTCATGTGTTATTTTCACACTAAACCACCAGAGGGCGCTCTAGGCCTGTGTTGATCATTTCAACATTGGCGGTAACTGACGTAAACGACGTAGAGGAGGAAGCCACGCCTCTTCTACCTCCGGAGTGTTTAAAAGTATTTGAATTTGACCTTGAAAAATACGCATGAACTCTGTGGTTAGTGTAACTGAGTATAAATATAATGTAGTTCTACGATGATAGTGTTTTTAATAAGTCATGCAGAACAGATACCTGTAAAACTACCGTTCCCATGAGCCTCAGCTGTGCTTTGTGTCTAGTGTTGGTAAAAAAGAACCGGTGCCTCCTCAGGTTCCTTACGTCTAATGTAGAACGTATCTGGGTTCTACACAGAGTCAAATAACCTCCGTATGTGTCTAATCTGTGCACATTCGGTCACATTTTAGCAGTTTTCATTGGTAGAACAACCCATATTTGATGTACGTTGATACCTTCTGTGCTTCTGAAATCCTTTCGGGGGGGGTTTTTTCCCAACTCGTGAGACCCCAGACCCTCTCATACCAGTAATGGTTAAGAGCCCCATCTGCCGAGGCCGACCCATACATCATCATGTGACACCAGTTAGCTCCAGCCTCGTACTGTAGTCACTCTGCTGTTGGTGGTCGAGTCGTTTATGGGCCCGCAGCAGCAGACGCACAGCCAACAGCTTCAGTATGTGGGGCAGCAGGAAGTCTGTCCCACATAGTCGATGACCCAAAACGCTGAGACTGGCACCAATTACAGCCGCCATATGTAAAGCACAGGTGGCACCGAGGCGGCTTCACACCGAAGAACGATGGGGAGGATGAGAGTATGATGCAGTTAGTTTAGTCACAACAAACCTGCCGCGTGATGTTTATGAGGTTATTTTGAAGTACTTTTAAAATGTACAGCTCTGTGGCGAAGTCCATTCGGTTTATTGGCTTTGTTAAGTTCCAATGTCCACACATACACATTTGTCTCCGTATTTAGATCCAAATGGGATATAATTAAAGTGTAAACTGCAGGAAAAACAACTTAAAATAGGAGGTAACATTAGCTTCATTGTGCTATTAGCTGCCTACCTAACATGCTACATTAGCCTGGTAATAAAGTACCAGACACTGCTTTATTATTATTACTAAAAAAGATCATAATCACAGAAACAACCTGTTCGCATAATCTTTAATATGCTTTCTTTTGAAAAATAGTTAAAATGAATATACAGTTCACCAGTTTAGTGAAGTTCTAATGACAACAGATTAATTTCTCAGTCTCTGTATTTAGATCCAATCTGCACAGGTGTATGTAAAGTATGTACCGCTGGCAAAATAACTTGAAATTGTAGATAAAATTAGCATTTGTCTGGGTGGTATTTGTCCTCTAAAAATACAGAATCTTGGTTGCTACCTAGCTAACATGCTACATTAGCCTGGTGGGAGCAATGTGGTGGACATTGCTTTATTATTATTATTATTATTATTATTATTATTATTACAGAAGTCGTATAAAACAACTTGTTAGCATATCCTTTCCCTTGAAAAATCTATAAAATTAATATTACGCGTCGTGTTAATGTGCAACATTTGTTGGTTAAGTGAAGTTTTAATGACCGCACATATTAATTTCTCAAATTTTGTATTTAGATCCTCTCTGGATATGAAATATGTACTGTAGAAAAAAGAAGTTTCATTGAAAAAAATCAGTTTCTGTAATCCAAACTGGTAGTGAAGGACAACAGGTACTTAGCTAGTAGTAGCTAAAAATGAAAATTAGGGAGGTAACATATATATTCTTTTTTCACACTTGAAATTGGAGGTAAATTTAGCTTCATTTTGCTGTTAGCTTAGTAGCTAACATGCTACATTAGCCTGGTCATAATACTGCAACCTAACGTTGCTTTATTATTATTGCTAAAAAGTCATTAATAAAATAACCTGTTAAGCATTGTGTAAAAGTCCTGGTCCAACATTCTGCTGGTATGTTTATTAAAGTTCTAATGTGGATATGCTTAAACATATGCATTTGTCTCTGTATTTAGATCCAATCTGATATGTGTACAGTATGAACAACAGAAAAAACTGAAGCGTCAGATTAAGAACAGACCAAAGTGGTCATATTTAGTGTGACCTCCCTTTGTACTTAATGTGTCTTTAACATTATTGTTGAGATAATATGAGATTAATGGCATTAATTTACAGATGTTTTATACAAGGTTTCATTCAACACGTCTCTCTAATTGTTTTTGCTGCTGCTTCTCATGACACAAAACAGTAACTTTAACCTTTACAACACATTTAGTTCAGTTTATTATGTGTCTTTTAAGGCTGTGCACGTATTTCCCATATTTTCTTGTTGGGTGTGAAAACAAGAAAATGTTAAACTAATATGTATGTTCATTTCAATCCTGAAAAAGAACAAAGTTTCAGATGGACTTGGACTTTTAGTCAGAACTTTATATTTCCTCCTTAAGTGCGTCGTCGTCGTCATCCTTCTGTCTGTACTCGACAGCTGTAGGATCCTTCGCTCCATAGCTCTGAGGTGTACAGTACTTTAGAAGAAACACAGATTTGCCGTAGGGTTCTTTACACCAGGGGTCTCATTTATTAAAGTTTCTGATGCACACGTTTGTGCTCCAAGTTGTGCTTTGTAAAGTTTTGATGTCAGAATCAGAGCCTCTCAGTGATTTTTTTTTTTTTTAAGTCTGTCTGACATATCAAAAGCAAAACTTTGGATTAAATCCTTTTTATTATTATCCAAGGTATGAATGTTATAGACATCATATATATATGGTATACACTGTGCAGTATATACACTATACTATAACATCTTTACAAGTCACGCCCTGTGTGTGATGACAAATGAAGTTGATGGAAAGAGGAAAACGACATCATTTCCTCTGAAACGCTCGGAGCTGACGCCGCGTCGACGTCTGTTACGGGGTTGAGTCTCTGCAACGAAAACCACTCACAGTTCGCCTCCATTTCCAGCGTCCTCTTTAGTTGCAGGAAGTGACACGTGTCACATGTGGGATTCATGTAGTTGGTCGGTCAGTCACCTCACAAAACCCACCGACTGTTAAACCACAGGACCAATCAAAACGAAGCGACGTGTCACAATAAAGGCTCATTCATGCTTGTTTATGTGCGTGAATGGGTACGTCTGCTTCAAACACTGCTTTCATACTTGGACGTTCATTATGTTGGAATTGGCGTTTGTCAATAAATCCACCAGAGGGCGCTGGTCTTAATCAACATACATATCTAATACCAGGAAGAAGAGTTAAGGTTTTTACTAATGTGGATAGTTTTTTACTTTGGCTACATTCAGACAGCAGGTCTTAATGCATAATTCCTTTTTTTTTTTTTTTATACACATTCAATGCACCCCTGAAGTGACTCACATGCACAAAAGATGTCCTGATGTGGCCACGCAGGCATGCACTGTAAAGTATATAAGTATAACAAAATATAATGCGTATATTTTTGCCACCGCTCCTCCTCCTGGGATGTAGAATTGTGACGTCGCATTTCAATGACGTTAAGGTCAGATAAATGTGACCTGAAGTCACGTCGGAAAATATCGTGAACATATCGGATTTAGAACCACATTTTTAAAGTGGTCTGAGTGGGGTTTGAAAAAAAGCCTTTAAGCCTAAAATGGTCCACTTGGACTTTTTCTCTAATTTTGTCTATAAAAGGTTAGAAAATATACCGTGAGTCACTTAATTTGCCCATTTTTCTTGAGCACCCCCCCCCCCTTCCATATCCTTCAAAATCTGGCAACCACTTACAATTTCCTGCATGTTATAATTCTGCTAAAACAGCTGTGCTTAGTACAGGCATGAGTGAAATCACCATGACGACACGATAAAACCTATAAAAGACAACGTGCTGGAGTTTCTCCAATTGCACGAACAGTGAAAGAATTAAAGCCATCCAAATTGCAAACGCACAGGCTCTGTCAGTGATGACGCGTCAACACATCAGATACATCCACATTTAGCTGCAGACTGAACGTAGCCTAACTCCCATAGTTAATATTGGAAGAGTTCCACCATTTCTGGAAATTACTGTCTTTAAATCTCAACACTGCCCCCTGTGGTACGTCCCCGTATTCTCTGAAGTCTGGCAGAAACATACACATAATGAACACAACCTCTTTAACGTAGAGCATGAATGGGCTTTCATCACACTTATCACCATGGAAACCACATCACTGATTCTCCAGTTTGTGAAGGGTCACCTCACCAAATAAACATTTACCTCTGTACTCGTAACCGTATCCAGTCAAGCAGTGAGTTCAGATTTTGAGATGGATTTGTACTTTGTAAAGATGAGGGAAATAATAAGCAACGTTAAAACTTTACAGCCGGTTTTATCACCCATGTAGAGCTGCGTAAAAAGGAGGAGGAGAGTTAACGCCTCAGGTTGTTTCCACAAAATTAAACCACTGCTATAACCAATGCTGCCTTCACATGCCGTCAGGAACACGAACCTTTCTACTCTCGAATTCCACATTACAAGTGTGTTGCGTTCAAGTGCTTTTGTTGTCGTAGCGAAATGAAAAATGGCTGTCATAATTTATCGTGACCTGCTACTTGGGTAAAACGGTGTTAGATGTGTTTTTAGACAGTGTGTAAAATCATCAGCTAACAGCAGTAGAATGTTAATAAAAGTGGTGTTTTGTTATTCGCGTCGATGCTCTGTGCTATTGTTGAAAAGGTTAAAGGTTATTTTCAGGTCCGGAGTTCGTGGTCCATAAGTTTTCCATGGTGTCCAGTGGAAAATACAACATGAGGGGGCGTTCATGTGCAATTATCAAGCATGTAACTAGTATTGACTATAATTCCTGTAACTATAATCATCATTTTCTGACACGACTAACAAGCTACTTTCTTCAATATCGCTTATTTTATAAAAAGAATAAAATCTCCCATTAAACTTTAAGGAAATATTTTTCTTGTCTCATAGGGGTGTGTTCAAAATATCGATATGGGGATATATCATCGCGGGCCTCTTCATGGTACGCGTATCGATACAGAGGCGTCAGTATCGATATTTCATGCAACAAACTATTATTATTATAAAGTAGATTATAGGTTAACTGTTACTCATGGTAACATCACCACAAACAGGACAATATTCTTGTTTTTTTCACATGTTTTGGTTTTATAATGTTAATTCTGTGGAATGAGTTTATTATTATCTGATATTAATTTAAAGACAGGAGCTAGTATTTCAAACTTCATTATGTTATTGATGAGAAATGGGGGTGTGTTTAAAATATCGATACGGGGATATATCGTCGCGGGCCTCTTCACAATACGTGTCAGTATCGATATTTCACATGGAACAAATAATTAGTTTATCAAGTTTGTGAAACGGCATCTGACTTTGCATGTTTTAAGTTTATCAAAGCCATTGTTATTTGTGAACTACAGTGGAATTGTTGCTCTACAGCAAAATAAAAAATAACATTTGGGTATACATGTGTCTGTTTTCTGTAAA
>JAPSES010040698.1:0-16627 GCA_029822895.1 Maxillicosta whitleyi
TACTAAATCCACACACTTGTGGATTTTATAATTAAATATCATACTAAACAAACTTTTAGAATGAACTATTAATACCCGTGGGAGCTACCCGTGAGTTTGTTAACAAACATGGTCTATATTTATTATTATTATTATTGACCTTTACTTAACCAGTAAACAAGACTTTTTGAGATTAAAATTCCTTTTTGTTTGCAACAGCAGAAATTACAGACAATAATACAGACCTAAAACCATACATAAAACACTATACCAAATACTACTATACTAATACTATACTAATATACTACTAAAATGGATATGAAACACCATCAATGAATCAAAAGGTATTATACAACAATGTTCCTTAAAAGCATTTCAAAGCAGAACCTGATTCAGTCTATTAGAAAAACATCTCCATCCAGATTTTCCCTTTTCCCATTCATTTGAATGTAATTACAGAGAGCAGCTCCCGAATGAAGATTATTTTCAATTAAGCTCAGATTGTCAGAAACAAACTGGGTTAAATTAAGGCGCATATGCACAGTTTACTTGTGAATGAGCCCATGCTGTTCTCAAAAGCAACAGAAACATGTTCAAACCGTCCGTCAGTTCACATTTTCACTCTATATTACACAGCTCCCATTTCCTGTACAGTGGCTTTAGTGTCTCATATTGTAGCCTGTGCCTTCAAGGGTTTGTTTTTGTACCGCGTTGCTGTACATTTTAGAGATTATACTGCAGAATTCCAGTACATTATGTAATAGCTACATTATATATTACCAACGTGTAGAAAATGAAAGAAGGAAAGGAAAATTCCTGTAATTATTGTATGGCTTTTGAGGCGCAACCAGAATACCTGTGGGGGTTTCTAATGATAATGTGCAAAACGTAACGTGCACAAACAATCACAGCTTCCTTCTGTTCTTGTAAATATCTGTGTCCTCATCTATACATCATACTTACATAATCCGTCTGGTAACTTCTTGGCTACGGGTTGAAGACTCATATTCCTGTTGAAAAGCAAGTGTTTTGGCCTCGGTGGGCCTGTCTGGCTTACAGAGTTGTTAGATTTTTATTTATTTTTTTGGGATGAGTCACTTTCCACATATACAGACAGGGCTATGACATTCTCATAGAAAAAAAATAAAATAAAATACTTTTCCAAGCTTGACGACCTAGTATTAAATTGTGATGATTTAGTCCTGGCATAGCGAAAGCAGCCTTTTTTTATATCTTTTTCATAAGGTATTTTAAAAGCCAAAAATAAAACATGGGAAGAAATGTAAAGGGGTAAGTGGACCACAAATAATAATAACATGTGGCTCAGATTTTCATGCTATAATCATTAAATATGGTGATGAGCTAATATCAGACATAGATACCATACCCATCAAATATTGGCGTTCTAAAAGGTCTCCTTATTTTATTTTTTTTCTTATACTAAGATCAAAATTGCTGTTACTTCCCCCCAGAAAACTAAATCAAAGCTGTTTTATTGTTTATAGCATGAACCAGTTCTGTCTTATATGAATTACACAAATTATTTACTAGAGATTTATGTTGACTGACACTTCCTCTATAGGGTGCTTTGAGTCATATCCCATCTCTAACTTTAAATCACTTTAATTTTCCCACTATTTAACTAAGACCATAATATTTTCCTTAACCATAGAGTAACACTGAGCCAAAACATATTCATTCAACTATTTACTCAAACCATTCCTGCTGTGTAATCCAAGTCTCTGCTGTCGGCCTATATGTACTGTACGCAATGTTCAGAATAATTGTTTATGAAAATAATGCCTTGTCCACACTAACGTGAATATTTTTCTGAAGAAAAAAAGAAATAAATATGTCCACATGATCTTCTTTTTTTTTTTTTTTTACAAAATATCTGCATAATCCATCCATGCAAGACTTACAAATTGGTCCAAACAGTGACAGGAACTATAGTTTATGTTGGACTTCAACCAGTTGGGGTTGGAGTTATGGAAGCGTATTCTTTACATAATGTGGATTTGTGCAGTTCCTTCCATTTCCCAAAGGCATAAATAATGATAAATATCTACTGCAGATCATGATTTATACACCTGGATTTGATGTATGAGGTTCTGGTTTATTGCAAAACAATCATAGACATGAGTGAAATAGAGTGTGACACCATTGTTTTCCAGTGTCTGCGTTTTCCCTCAACTTATGGATGCACATGACCGAAAATGATGTTTCTGAGACGACGGGAGGTCGAAACACAGAGAAAAATACATATTTGTAAAACACTCATATTATTGTAGATGAGACATACTGTAAATTGACCTCTACTAGCAGAGTTTTTTGGGGCGTTAGTACACAGCAACAGCAATTTCTAGCTCATTCTGTCCGTCCATCCATCCATCCATCCATCATCTGAACCCTGAGATCTGAACTCTACCGGCATGGGGGTGACTGGAGTCTATCCCAGCTACTATTGGTCAAATGCGGGGTACACCCTGGATAAGTCACCAGTTCATCACAGATCTGACACAAACACAGACAACCAGTCACTCTCACATTCACACCTATGTGCAATTTAGACTAACAAGTACCCAAACAGTGTAGGTCTTTGGATGGTGGGAGGATGTCAGAGTACCCACGCAAACACGGGGAGAATCAGAATCAGAATCAGAAAGAGCTTTATTGCCATTGTTCATGTAGTAAATATGTAGTACACAAACTAGGAATTTGTCCTGGGGTAACACTGCGAAATTCATTAAAAAAAAAAAAAAAAAAAAAAAAAAGATTAAAAAGAACACGCAAACTCCACACATAATGGTCCCGCCCATCAACTGGTGTTGGCATCAAACCTAGGACCTTCTCCTGTCTGTATCCACACAGAGTTGCACCTGTCAATCAAAAACTTCTGCACTTTGACTTGAATTTTTTTTACAGAAGGTCCTTAGGTCTGTGCCATGTTTCAGTCTTTATTGAAAAGGTTTTATTCTTGTCATTTTTTAGAACAAGAGCAAAAGAAATGAGATAGTGTACTACTTGGTTAAAAGTGGGTGTAAAATCAGGTACAATAAATAGATCGGAAATCACATTGAAGAAGCTAAATTAAAATTAAAATATTAACAGAAGCAGTTCCTTTGGATAAAATAAACTAAAATAAGCTAAAGAAGAGTCAGTGTCCATTAGCCAGTGTCTAGTGCTGATGATGATGATGATTTCTTTCAGCTTTTTCCCTTTCGGGGTGGCCACAGCGAATCACCTTCGCTTGTTGATTTTGGCAGAGGTTTTAAGTCGGATGCCCTTCCTGACACAACCAGGTTTGGGACCGGCACAATGGGGCTTGCACCTCCTTGTGGCTATTGGGATGTATAGCGTAAAGATCCTTTCCCAAGGGATGACCTGGATCTTGAACCGCCCATCTTCCGGCCTTAACCACTGAGGTAGCCAGTCACTTAGCCAGTGCCTAGTGCTAATAGCGGTAACATAGTCCAGATCCAAATACACATTCATGTTCTATTAATTAAAAGAACTTTCAGCATCAGTACTTTTTAACATTTCTGTGCTTTTCTAAGAAATGAAAGCCGTTATCTGTTTCAGAAAAATCTATTGCAAAACAGTATTCATCAATAAGATCTGATTTTATTTCATTTCTGAACAAGGGTGTAGGTTTGGTTTGGAAAGTGGTGGGGACATAAATTTGCCATATTGTCAGGGGTCTTTTTTTTTTTTACAAAAGTTGTTTTGGCAAACATCCCAAGACTAGATATAAGCGGAGCCAAAGATAGAAAGCACCAATCATCATCAGAATACCTTTTTCAGGTGAGGAAAAATACTGGGAAAATAGTAATACCCTATGGAAAATACTCAAATAAAAAGGTCTATTTGTAAAAAAAAAAAAAAAAAAAAAGTGGTGGGGACAATTTAAGGTCATCTCGAAAGTGGACATGTCCCTACTGTCCATACCGTAAACTACGCCCATGTGATCTGGTACCGGGGAGTTCTTGCCTCGTGTCTGATGTTCAATTTTCAGACGGTTCGTACCTGTATGAGCTGAACAGCCTCAGGTAACTGCGTCCCTGGGTGTCTCTGGTAAACCTGCACCAGAGGCCTGTTGAGTTTCTCTCTGGACAGTACGTCTCCGCTGTACTCTGGACCCTGTGAACACGACAGTAACGGCGTAAACTATCGTCTGTGGGTGCGTTCCATCCTGCCCCTTCGTCCACACTGACCTGTGCTCTGCCGTGGCTGTGGTCGATGCAGTTGATTTCCCTCTGTTTGCGAAACATGGCCTGCCTCGTGGCTGCGGACGTCAACGTCAGGCGTTGCTGCAGAGACGGAATTACATAAATAATCATTAAAATCATTGATGAAGTAAAGTAATTGGATGTGACCTCGTGCCAACTTTCAGAAACTGCACTCATATCCAGATCAATACAACAGAAAAAAAGTGTATTTTTTTCATTCTGATTAGATTTTGTATGAGAAATACTGTTTTAAGAATGATTCGACATGCTCTTATTGAAAAAAGGAAACTGATGATTAAGTATTAAATGTATACATTGAGACCAATAACCATATAAAACTGTAAAACTGTTATTATTCTTTATTTTACTGTCAAATGTGTCATTTACTTTGATTTCATGCCGTATTATATTTGTACACATGTGAATTGTATATCAGCTGTTCTCACTGTTCAAAAATGTATTATATTATTGTAGCCTATTATACTATAAATTCATTTTATTGAAAGAAAAATCTATAGAATTCTTAATCAATACTTCAGGATTTTAATATGACTGTTTTTTTCACCAATTAAAAATATAACATGACATATGGTCCAACATGAAACAAACAAAAACAGTTAAAACTAAATATTCATATAGAGTATTAAAAAAACAATGTTAAATTTATACCCAAATGGGAGGAAGTCATATTAAAAAAAATAATAAATGAATAAATTGTGATTTCAAATGAGAAACATTAGAAGATTTTCTTTATTTCTTTAACTCTTTTTTCCCCCTTTAATTTATTTGATACATGTGAATATTTGAGGTTTGCAGTAAAAATATGAAATGATGCAAAAGACAAAACAAGGTGAAAACAACATAAAAAGACAAAACAAGATGAAAATGTTGTGAAAGAAAAATCCAGATAAAAAGATAAAAGATGAAAACAACAGAAAACCTACAACAAAAGAGGGTTCAGTTTATGCAAAAAGACAAAACAAAACAAAAAAACACAAACCACCCACCCCAACCCCCCACCAAACTCTGAATGCTTTTGTCTGTTTATGGGTTCTATAAATGTCAAATATTGAAGTATTTCTGGAGCACAGAGCTGTGTTTGTGAACCTGCAGGCCGATGGTTTCTGCCACTTTCTTCACCAAACCGTCGTTCACAGCCTGGTGTGCAGCTTCCTGCCTGCAGATGGCGCTGGTTAACATCTGCCTGATGTTTTCTCTCAGCAGCTGGGACAGTTTGACAGCTGAGGATGATGAGTCTAAAACCTGCTTACACTCTGAAGAACCAAAAAACAAATGATAACCTGTATTAAACACACATTAATATGTATGGAATGAGGAAACTGGCATTTCATGGAGTCAAAGAGGACATGAAGGGAGTCGGTGTGAGAGAAGAGGATGTAGAAGACAAGGTTAGATGGAGGCGAATGATTTGTTGTGGCGACCCCTGAAGGGAAAAGACGAAAAGGAAAAGAAAAAGATCAGGGGTGCCAAACATGTGGCCCGGGGTCCAAAACCAGCCCCCCCACAGGGTCCAATCTGGCCCGCAGGAAGAATTAGTGAAACACAAAAATTACACTGAAGATATGAACAATCAAAGGTGTTCAAATTATTTTAGGTCAATTCAACCTAAAGTGTGTCAGACCTATTACTATTAGAATTTGAATTATGACATTAGAATTAGTACTATTAGAATAAATAAATATGCATATAAAAACTATAAACCATAGAAGATAGAATAAATATACATATAAAAACTATAAAATATAGAAGACATAATAAAAACTATAAAATATAGAAGATAGAATAAATATACATATAAAAACTATAAAATATAGAAGATAGAATAAAAAACTATAAACTCTAGAAGTTAGAATAAATATACATATAAAAACTATAGAATATAGAATAAAAACTATAAACTATAGAAGATAGAATAAATATACATATAAAAACTATAAAATATAGAAGATAGAATAAATATACATATAAAAACTATAAAATATAGAAGATATAATAAAAAACTATAAACTCTAGAAGTTAGAATAAATATACATATAAAAACTATAGAATATAGAAGATATAATAAAAACTATGAACTCTAGAAGATAGAATAAATATTCTTATGAACTATAAACTATATGTGAATATAAAAATGCACATATATGAGGGTGTGTGTGTGTAATGGAGGAGGGGGGCACTTTCCTAGTGTTTCCTCCCAGTGGAACGCCCCCTCCTCTGGGTGGACTTACCTGGAGTGAAGGGGCTGACGGGGTCTGTTCTGGTAAAGGTCTGAGCAGCAGATCTGGACCTCCCTGCAGATCCACTGTGAGGCAGCAGCTCCAGGACTCGAGCCCGTTCAGCAGCAGAGTCCAGCAGCTGTCGTCTGCTCTGAGCCAGAGCCTGAAAAAAACACCAACAACACAATGATACTGTAGACGTGTTATCGCTACATTATCTGAGGAGCTGTTTTCGTGGATTAATCTGAAGTTTAATTCAAGTTCTGTTTCATGAAAAAAGTCTCATCAGTTTATTTTTGCACGTATGACTAATATATTTAACCACACTACACAAAATAATGGACATAAAGAGGAAAAAATGCTATTTTTGGATGCATCTCTGTTAAAATAACACAATAAGATTATTTTTCTTCAAAATATGCCCATTATTATCTAATTCATCCTTTATTTAGAGCAGAAACGTGACATATAAACATGTGTTTTGTTTTTGTTTTTTTAATTTCCTCTCCTCCAGCTTTGAAAACATATTGCAAATGATCTCTTTTCTTACTTTGCAAACATTCATTTACACTGACATATTTTGGATTAAGTTTTGGACTGAATCTTATCTTTTGGCTGAAACAGGCCTTTATACCTTTGCTTTTAGCTCCATGTGATTATTATGTTACGTTCTGTTGTGGTTCTTGCACATTTTTTTTTTTTTTTTTTTTTTTTTTAGCTTTTATGGTTTGCACTTTTTTGCACTTGATTCAGCTTTTGCTTTAAAAGTGCTTTATACATAATTTTGGATTTGACTGAAAAAAAAAAAAAAAAACGTGTGAATTTTGATGTTATTTTGCTGCTCATATGCTGTTAAATTCAACATGTTATCTGTCATGTTCACCTTGCAGCATAAATAAACAAGACCTAATATGTTCTGATATCATTTCTGCTTGGATCTGCTTTTGATGGTGTGTGTTTCATATTATCATATATATTATTGTACTAAAGAGCCTTTCTGATGAACATTACAAATGTACTTTATCAGGTAAACCTCACGTTCGTATCACTGGTTCAGTTGGAAAATCAGCATCAATGTTTTTTTTAATAAAATATTCACGAGAGAACAGCGATAACCTGCTTCCAGGACACCTCACTGAACGCTTGGTAAAACATAAACCTGGCAGAGGAGAAACGATATTGATACATGGAGTGTTATTTTCCAGCACATGGGGGAGTGAAATAAGAGCAGGGGCAGTGTTATACACGTTACAAATCACCTGCAGCTGGGTCAGAGTGTTCCTCAGGACTCCCTCCAGATCCTGTTTCAGTTGGACCAGCTCACGCCTCTCACACGCCAACAAATAATCGGCGCCGTCCCTTTGCTGAAACAGAGCAGACGTGTCAGTGAACGCACCTCACTGCACGGTAACAACAATCTATAGTTTTAATAATAACAATAATAATAAGAATAATGAGAAGAAGAAGAAGGTGAATAATAATAATACAAATAATAATAAGAAAAACATGAAGAAGAACAGCAAGAACATGAAGAAGAAGAACAAGAACATGAAGAAGAAGAAGAACATAAATTTCTTTTTGTTCATGTTTTAAAGGATAGTTTGTAGATGTAAACATTTTAACAATACAATTTTACTTTTTTCACACTAAAACATATAAATCACACATAAAATTGTGGAACTGATATCATTTATATATTATTATATTATTATTTTAATGATCCGGCCCACTTCAACTCGCATTGGGCTGGATGTGGCCCCTGAACCAACATGAGTTTGACCCCCCTGAACTGGACAATAAAGTGCATTTTTCCACCTGAATCTGAACCTTTAGGAGTAAATTCCTCCTACTTATTGATAACATCACTGATCTGACCGTCTCTGTGGTGGGGGGCCTCCTGCTCCTCCCCTCTGAGCTCCTCCTGTTGATGCTCAGGTTGGTCCTGATGTTGCGCAGCATCTTTTCCAGGTGGCCCCTCTCCCTCTGCAGCTTGACGCCCTCCTGGGTCACCCTGCCGGCCTGTCTGCGGAGGTGTCCCTCCACCTCACGCACCTTCCTCATGTACTCGGTGGCCGTGGCGACACTGGCTCCGGCGCACTGTTCCCGTAAACTGGTTGCAGGAAACGGGACCACGGACGTTCTCTGGGTGCAGTCAGGGAACTAAAGAGGAAAAGAGAACACACTCAGCAGTGACTCCCCTGATCAATGACATTATCTTGATTAAATATAAGTTGATTGTTGATAATCTATGTTCTTAGAGATCCATATTACCCCGCCTCATTTCAAGTTGTTCAGGATTTTTACTTTTTTTGTAAAAGGTTAGTCTGTTGTATGTCAATATTCTAGTGTAATTTTACTTTTTTTTTTTTTTTTTTAACATTAAAACAAAGGGAAAATTGCTGTTTTAATTATTTATAGTTTATTATGATAGTACTTTACTGGTCTGACTCATTTTAGGTTGAACTGACCTAAATTTTAACACCCTTGTTTGTTCATGTCTTCAGTGTAATTTTTGCATTCCACTAACTCCTCCCAGGGGCCGGACTGGACCCTTTGGGGGGCCGGTTTTGGCCCCTAGGCCACATGTTTGACACCTGTGATGTAGTTTAACTTTGACAGAAATACTTGCTTGAGGACAGAATATAATATTAATGTATATTTTGTGTTTTTTGAGTTTGCTTTTAAAGAGCACATTTTTATGCTCAAAGGTAGGCCTATGTGTGAAAAGTATTCTAACAGTAAATAAGATTTTAATAAATATTTTTTTAACGCTTTAAACTTCACTTTAAGTTAACTTGCATGACTGTTTTAGTGTTTTTCTCACCATGGGTCCAGTAGTTTGGGGTCTTGAGGTCTGATTCTTATTTAATGTCTCAGGATTTTCTTCACTTTCCTTTTCTTTGATCTTATCTTCGGCTGTTTCCGTCTCATCCTCGGTGCGTTTCGGGGTGACACCGGCGGCGGCGCTGCAGCTCCGGGGCCGCCTGGTGCTACTGCTGCTGCTGCTGGTGCCGCCGGTGACTCGGGCTCCGGTGGACCCTGGTCCTGACCCTGACGCACCGGGCCGGGTCTGCCAAACCAGGCGTTCGGCTCGTCGGATGGAAGTGACGGTGTCATCACGCCAGGACCTGGGACCGATGGTGACAGAACCGAGTGGAACCGACTGGACCTGCATGAGTGGGCTCCTGTCCACGGATCAGCTGATGAATGTCTGAAAACTACAGAACTCTGCTAGAATAAAGTGCTGCAGACTTACACTCGTCCAGTGTGGAGATCTAATAAGAAAACTTGGTGTGAGGTGTTGAGGAATCATCTCCATAGCAACTGAAGTAACTAGAAACTCAAGACTGGCCTGTGATTGGACAGTGTGAAGGAACCAGGGGGCACCGTCATTCAACACTGGCTGTTACTGCAACACTTTTAGGTCAAGTTCCTTTTCACCAAGTCCACAAGCTGCATGATGGACAGATAATGAAACCAGCAGTTATGAGGTAATCTGATTCAGAGTGTTTTATTCTCTTGATGTAAAAGAAATAAACACGTAAAAAGACAGACTTGACATACAAGACACAGGATTCAGTTCAGATCTAAAGCAAAAAAAAAAAAAGTTTAAAATAAAGCTTTAAAATAAAGACTATGAGCATGAGCTCAGTAAACAAAGATGGCAGTTCTGTGCAATAACAAAAAACAAAAACAGAAAAAAAAATCTGATTTAAAGCCAACTCACACCCTAGGGAAGCCGATGGAGGTTGTGCTTGCAATTATTTTTACTGCCATGAGACAAATTTTTATGCAATAATGGGCTCATTTGTCTAAAAAACAGAAGGTCAATCATAGGATAATAATGATAAACTCATAAAGGATGTCAGAAGGTAAATCCAGCCTGTTACATGATGCACAGTCTAACATGTTGATCAGAAACAGGCTCCTTGATTTGACACTTTCAGCATAAATCAGTTGGTTGTGCTTTCTAAATGTGTTGGAATGGCAAGTAATTAAGTGATAACAGCCTTTGTTTTCTTGTGATGATGAGTTGATTAATTGTTGGAGAAAAAAAAAAAAGATAATTTTCTCCAGATAACAAGATAATTAACCTGGGATAAAACTCCAAATAATGTCACCAGATAATGAAGGACTTTATCTGTTATCATGAAAACCAGCTGTTAGCTCAATTTAATTATATAATATTCATGTTATCATCAGAAAAACCATCCATTGTCTAAATATAAAGAGATAAAATATCATTATCATGAAAACATACTTTGGTATCTCAAGATGATTGTAAAAATACACACAATACCATAACAAAACAAGTTTGTATCGTGTTACAAGTAAATAGCTTGTGCTATATCTAGATAATGTAATAGTTTATTCTGTAACTGTGGTAAAATTTTCATCTTGGCATAACTAAATAATCTGTTACCATGGCAACAACCGCAAAATATGATCCCGATAGAATGAGTTTGTGACATTGGAGGACTAAGTGGTTCAGAAAACAAATGGACAATAGAATAAGCTTAGTGATTTGTAATATGTCCATAAATATCCTGTCAGGACAAGACTATTAGGTTTATCATGTGTAAATAATAAAATAATTAGACAATTATCCTGATAGCTTTGATCTAGAGATAACGGCAATAAAAATAACTGCTAGCGCCAACATTCTCAGCTTCCGTACAGAGTCAAAATACAACGCGAAATGATTCAAAAACCAACAAAATCTCATGTAAAGCATACCCGCTCTGTCCTAAAAAAACATAAACACCAGTGTCAAACCATTCAGAAATGTTTCATCAACAAACGCACACATTCTAACAACTCCCAATGCTTTCAAGAATCAACTAAATACATAAATGTCCTGATGTTCACAAATTTGTCTCAGTGCAACACCCACACGCTGAATGTAAAGTGGAAGAAAATCCACTAGGCGTCTGATGTGGACTCATGAGTAAATTTATTTTAATTTAATCAGAACTTGGAAGAGCTGTTTTAGATTACAACATAGACGGACACTTGAGAATGACAGAACTATGGTTTCAAACTGTGAAGGAAACATAAACGCCTCATTTTAGGCTGATTTTGGTTTATTGCTCCAACAAAAAATAAATAAATGTGAATCCCGTAACCTCGTATTCGCTCAATCTTAATTTACAGCCACATTTATAGAGTCTCTAATTACGGACTAAAGGTACAAACAGCACGTGAATGTTGTTCTAAGACGAATGAGAAAACATCTGAACAATTCTTTGAGATGTGAAATCTCTCCAAACATAAAACAGTCAAGCAGTACCCAACTCCCTGCATCTGAAATGACTCCGTAGAGTTATTAAAGAGTCAGTCTAGTTATTTTCTTTACTTTTATTATCATCAACAACAGCAACAGCAGTGAATGCACCCGCAAATAGTAATGTCTGTTTACCTTATGGGTCTGTCTATTATCAGAATACTACAAAAATCACATCAAACAGCTTTTAACAAAATAAGAGTTTAACAAAAGTCTGATAATGACCCTCCCAGGCGATGATAGTTTTTAGACTTAAAGCAATAATTATAATATTTCCTCAGGTCTAAGTTTGAAGAAAGTTTAATAATTTAATGATACTGAAGAGATTAAGGATCATTTGTTCTTAGTTGTAAAGGTTTTCACACATTCCACCCATCTTTGGCTAATTATTGGAAAAGTATTTTGTTCAAATCTATTGTTTTTTTGTTTTTTTTTCCCTAAACAAGAAACGGGTCAGTCGTTACAATAATGAGGCTCAGTGGTGTTTCTAATCATTTTCAGACAGCGTTTCTCTACATTTCAGACCACTATGATAAATAAGGCTATACGTACACAGACAGCACTGTTTGTAGGATGGATTCAATCCTGGTGAAAATAACCAGACTTCCTTTGGTCCAAGTCAACATTAGTCAGGTCTGCTGACGCAAACCTAAAACCCAGAGATTGATAAATTAAATAGATTTTATGTACACCACCATAAATAGACCAAAGATGAAAATGTGGTGCGGAAAGTGCAAAGTATTCTTCCGTCTGTGCAGTCAAGTGTGTTCCCTCCTCTGTCACAGTGTGTGTTTGATGCCGGTCACAGGTGTGTATTTGTTGTGCATGTTCTGCTGAAGTTCGCGAAACAGATGGTCCTGTTCCTCAGCGTCCAGAAGGATTTGCTGTGAAGACGAAGAAAACAATAGATTAAAAAACATTTAATTGGGCATAAATGGTCTGGTTTTAGTCTTAATGCAGCCACCAGGGGGCGACCTGTACCTTCATATTTTAGTGCAGCCACAAGTGAAGAATACAGATTTTTATGCCAAATTCTCCAGTGAATGTTTCAGACAAAAATATTGTGATAGTACATTTTCCGGGGATTTTAAGTGGCATCTTAAACAACGAAAACTTTAATCTGAAAACAAACTGTAGGTAAATGTAGCAGAGCTAAAGCTACGAAATATATGGCTCTGAGATATAGTGAAGACAACTAAAGCAGCAGAAAAGGTTTTTGTTAGATAAAATAAAGCAGCTCATACCTCTATGAGTTTGTCCCTCTTCTCCAGACTGTCCATCAGTTTCCTCTCTTGTCGGTCTCTGTCTTCTCTTTCCCTCTGCCAGACTCTATTGGCCTCTTTCCTCTCCTTTTCCGTCTCCTTCATCTCCTTTCGAGCATCTTCAAGCTGAACCATCAGAGATGAAACTGTCTGACTGTGCCTCTCCTGCTGCGTCTGGAAACAACAACATCCAGACCAAGTCAGGAAAAAAACCCAAAACAACAGCACTATTTTTATCAGATCTTTTAACGTTGATGTCTCACCTGCACTGTCGTCTGGTATTCCTGCAGAGCTGTGGTGAGCTTGGTGACCTCCTGACACAAGGCGGCGCTGTTTCCCTCTCTGTCCTTTAACACAGCTGCCAGATGGGTTTCCTTCTCCTTCAGCTGAGAAGCCAGAGCAGCCTCTGCTCCGCCCCCAGACAACCCGTGGCCAATCACAGTGTCGGAGAGAGCCTGGAGGAAAAACAGAAGCAGAGTCCAACTTTCACAGAAGTCAGTCTTTCCTGGAGGCCAAGAGGACTGTAGAACAGAGTACTAATTCACTGAGGGATGTGAATACACTTCTGTTTAAAGAGTAGAATCACCACCAACAACCAGTCAAGTTGTAGTTTACATCCATGTGTCCACTTTCATAACATATAGCTTTGAAAGGAATTATTTAAGTACCAGTGATTATCTTCAGTATTCAATAACAGCCTTTTTCATATCTGGATGTTGAATGTTAAAGTGTAACTTTACCCACATTATGACCCACTTCATGATGCTGAAAACTGCTACAAAGTCCAGGGGCAGAGGTTATTATGCAAGTTATTGGAGTGGATTTGAGACCAGAGTAGGTCCGGGGGCAGCGGGACAGAGAATCACAAGACACCTAAGGAGCTCATGATGCTTTCTGAAAGGGTTAGTTTGAGGTTTTGTATTATTTTACTGCCTGAAAAAGATCTGTTTAAAATATATGTTTACATGAACCTGCGATTTATACATGTTTTTTTTGTTAAACGGTCCTTTCCTTTAAACATCCCTGATAAAAACCCAGTCAATTCTGCAGCCTGTTAAATTATATCAGACTGAGCCTGGCAAATTATCTAGCAGCAGATTTACAAAGCAAAAACTCTGGCCCATGTGAGTCTGGTGGTTCTAAGTAGAGCAATAAAAAGGCTTCAGTTAACCCCCCGGAAAAAGAACAAGATCTGTCTCAACAATTCTGATTAGAGGCAGTAGTATATTTTTTTTTTAGCACAAAGGTCATGATTTAGATAAAACTTTTGAGTTTGTTTCAGAGGAGCCTTGAGAAGAATTCAAAACAAGTTGTGAGCCGAGTTCTTTTGCATCCTGAGTCACATTTTTAAGTTTGGTATATTGTAGAAAATGTACTTTTGTGCAGCTTGCATATTTTTAACTGCAGCTGTAAATAATCTTTGAAATCTAGAGGTTGTCACCTGATAAGCCCCTTGAGGATTTTTGGTAACCATACATCACAATTTTTAACCAACATGTATTTATGTGCATGTTTTTTACTATGTGAAAATAAAATGAAGAAAAAATAAAATACATAATGCAACAGTATTGGTGTTTTCCACCACAATCAAGTCATGTAATTCTGTTTACAGCTAAAAAAGAAGCACAGTTGTATCCATGACTGGACACAGTACCCCAAATAGATAGATAGATCTACTTTATTGATCCCAAGCTGGGAAATTGTCAAAGCATTCGAGCCAGCCAGGAGTCGAACCTAGAATCTTCTGATCCGTAGTCAGACGCGTTATCCATTGCGCCACTGGCCCTCCCTGGCCTTAAATATGGATGTTGCTCCGGCTGTTTCACACTGTAGATATTTTCATTTCTATGTTTTTGACTCCATCTTAAACTCAGCATTTTCCCACACGTACTGAACATTTCAAACATCCTGCAGGTTGAATGTACATGTTTAAACATGCTTTATCTTCGATCAACAGTTCAGAATAAAGAAGATGCCTTATTTTGTGCTTCATTGCCCCCCCAGACATACACTACACCTGTCAAAATGAAATGATTTAACTGCACTTTACTGCTGATTTACATCTGGAGTCTTTAGAAGTATCTCAAGTAGCACCTGATGTGAATAAATGGGTGTTAAAATACACACACGTTTTGCAAATATTAACAGGAAAATCTATACTGTAGAAAACTAAACCAAAACCTG
Source organism: Maxillicosta whitleyi (assembly GCA_029822895.1). Lineage (NCBI taxonomy): Eukaryota > Metazoa > Chordata > Actinopteri > Perciformes > Neosebastidae > Maxillicosta > Maxillicosta whitleyi. Next base: position 15,176 of record JAPSES010040698.1, read on the forward strand.
ACAGTTGGCAGCCATCTTTGTCACGCCATGAACAAGATGTACAGGTTCTCTGAGGTGAAACCACACCCCTGTGCCAACATTTAGAAATTATGGGATCTAAGGGAATGTAAAGTGCCAAAAACAAACACAAGCTAAATCTTTCTACCTTAATGAATTGCACAATAAAACTCATGTAGCTCTACAAATGACAGCGGGTGTAGATGATTGTTATTTTGCTGAAAAAGTCATTTTCATATTGAGCAATTCTGCAATCTGGAATAAATGTATCACTCTTATACCACAAATGGTGTTTAATACTGTCTAAAACAGCTTTTAAAGTGTAAGTTTGTCACTGACATCACTTTTTTCACTGCCAGTTAGTGAATATGGTCTATATAAAGTGGTGAGTCTGTTGTTTTACTTCCTATGTTCCATGAAGGTAACATGAGAGTGGACGGTCCACAGCCTTTTCTCTATGCTGTCACTCATGATTCCAGAATGGCTCCATACTTTTACTTCAGTTTATTCTGAAAAATATCCTTTGAATATACCGTTTTATGAAACTCTGCATGGCCAGTACATCAAATATAGGAAAATGCTGTTTTTGACTTAAACATGCAGAAGACAAAATAATAAATGATAATTCACTCGTGAAAGTTTAAAAAATTCACTTTGTGCAATACTCTGTACAGGGTCATTTTCCACTTTGCGCTACTTATTCATGTTTAGGCAAAGGTTTTGCAGCAGAATATACAACGTTTGTGTTTCTACCTGCACATCCTTCTGACAGCTGTCCAGCTCTTCTTTGAGACAGAGGATCAGGTCTTCCTTCTCCTGCAGTGCTGCATTCAGGGCCCGATCCCTTTGCCTCCACACCTCCCTCTCTTTCTCCACCGCATTCAGATGATGATCCTTCTCCCCCAGAGCCAAACGCAGATCCTGATGGGTGGAAGACAGGTGGGTTTATCTCAACACAGTCCAGGTCAAAGTACAAAAACATACCAAGGCTAACGAGACATAAGTAAAAATCTGGGTATATGTTTGAACTACATGCTAAAACCATATGTGTGCATACTTACATTGATCACATCCTGGTTGCACTGCAGCACTGTGTTGAGCGTGTCCAAGTCTTTTTCGCGGTCTCTTCCGGCCTTCCTCAGACTCTCGATCTCCTCCTCCATCCTTTTTTTATTCTGCATGGTTTCAGACCTCAGACTCTCCAGAGCAGTCTACACATCACAACACATCAAGTTTTCTTTAGGATTTTAGTTGAAATTTTTTTACTTTTCAATGAAAGAGCATTTAATTATTTTTAACAAAAAAAGCATACACGACCCAAACTGCTGAGTCAAAAACCTCTGGGAGCAAAAGAGTAAAGTCTGATGATTGTCATGCCTTTTGATACTGGGCCTCAGTGAAAAGGCACAATTATAAGAGAAGTAGTTCATAACTCAACATAGCTCAGGGGACTTG
>JAPSES010040698.1:16727-34919 GCA_029822895.1 Maxillicosta whitleyi
TTTTGATACTGGGCCTCAGTGAAAAGGCACAATTATAAGAGAAGTAGTTCATAACTCAACATAGCTCAGGGGACTTGTGTTAAAAGCCAGGGTGAATGGGATACTTGTGGTTCTTACTTTGTTGTCGGCCTGAGTTTCCTTCAGACTCTCAGCTAATTTCTCTGTCAGCTTGTCGGAGAGTTCAGAGCCGACTCCCTTCTCCACACAGAGCCTCCTGATCAGACCCATACACTCCTGCAAATCAAAAAGAAGAACACAATATAAAGAGAAAATACCTTAATTTGTCTGGCTTTCATGTCTTCACTCATGAGATTAGCAAAGCAGGTTTCAGTAGTAGTTCATGCAAAGGATGTGCTATAATAATCCAAGCTAAATGCTCATGTACATGCAAATGTGAACCACATCAATCATAAAGCCTCAGAAATCTGAAGCATGAAAGCTGTTCAAGTCTGTTCAAAACCAAAAACCTCACAGCGGCTCAGATTAAAGGCAGTTTAGACATCACTGAACTAAAGACAAACTACTCTTATTCATCTCTCCGCAATTATATGATAATTAACAATAATGGCAGAGAACAATCATTGTCATCTTAATACATATTTTCTCTTGTTTTGCCAGATTTACTGCCTCAGCATGTTTTCTTTCACATGCAAGGATGAAAAGATTAACAGGATTTAGGTGGTGCAAGTTACATTCTTTTTTATGCACAAAGATAAAATAAAATGATTATATATTAAGGTAGATGTCTTGATCTTCTATGAGGGTAAAGTCTTAACATGTCCAGTATCTGTAATAATGGTGAATCATACAAGTCACTTCCTGTCATCTTAGGTGCTTAGAACCTGGCATTAATGCTCATCCATACTGTGTGGGTTCCCTCATAGTCCTCCAATTTCCCTCATAAACATAAATATCTATATATCTATATATATATATATATATATATATAGGTTCATTCTCTTGTCAGCCTTAGTAACCGAGGTACTGCTGAAGATTTGGAGTTGGTCTCAGAGGGTCTTCAATGGCCACTCACTGCTCCTGACATGCCAAGTGCTAATGCTAATGCTAATGGTAGGTGCTGTGTGTATTAGAATACAGATATTACATTTCTTTATGGGGTATTCTCTGAATAACTCTCAAGTTGTCAGTTTCCTTTCACAAATATGACAAGTTAATGGCAAAAAACAAACTGAAAAAGCTTAAAATAACTTCACCACCACTCAAAACTCAAACCAAGTCCTGTGAAAACAATAAAATTTCTGACAAACGAATGATTAGTCAGTGGATAGTAACAGGTAGATTGATTCTGACATTTACTGTAGATTATTCCTTTATCATTATAGCCATTTTAAAATGGTAATTTATGTCCATTTATGTATTACTTTTTTGGAGGTTTGAGGAAGTCAGGGTCACAGTTTGTACACTGTCCTCCATTCATTTCTAACACCACTCATGATTATTTGGATAACTTGTTCAGCTACTCAGGTGACACAAGCAACATAATAATTTTAACAACAATAGAAGGAGCTTCAATTAAATTTAGTCTGGACTAAAGCCAAACAGATGTCAAATATCCAACACAGGTGTGTCAAACAGATTGAACACATTTTTGGCAGTGCCTCGTGTGCGTACAGTGGCTTCAAAGACAAACAACATTCCAGTGAGCTTTAAGCAGAGGCCCGAGCTGTGTGCATGACTGAGTCCTGTCCCCCCTCATCACCGCTCCCACCTGGATTAGGCGTTCCCGGCTGTGCAGCGAGTGTCCGAGGCTTTGCAGGACAGAAGTACCTCCATCTTCCTGAACCAGCTGGAAAACAAGAGCAGGACGTTCAGTGAGGAAACACTGGCTATGTATAAATGCACAAAACACTCCAGTTTTTGTCCTTATTCTTTAAAACATGACATATTTACAAGGCTGAAATGAATATGAGCATTCCACTAATGGCACCATTTACATACAGCTGGTTTTCTACTGTGGAAGTTATCCCACTGTGTGAACTCAGCCTCCCTCTTTAGGTACTTCATACACTCTCTTAAAAAAGTCAGCTTTCTGATATTTGTTCAGGTCTAAAACATGTTAATATACTGTTTCATAAATTACAGTAGGTGTGTTTAGTTTTTAGGCCTGAAATGTGGTCCACCTTTACCAGAGTGTCTTTTATTGAACTGCACATAAATTTGTGTGTTCCAACCTGTATTAGTATCTCTAAGTAACAACTTAACTTCTAATAATGAAAAAAAAGGATGAATATGGAACAGTATAAATTTATATTATATATATATTTTAGTATTTTTGTATAAATGTTTTTTTAAATTATCCAATGACAAAAAAAATACTGGACTGCATCACATATTTTATACAGATTTCTTCAATGTACATTAAAAAAGGTATGAAGATATATTTTATACAAAGAACAGGTAAATTCCTCTAATGGAATCATGACACAACTGCCCTAAATATTGAGGTTTCTTGCAACTTTTGGCTGATTAAACATGGAAAATCTGTTGTTGTGCCTAAAACTGGAGGGTTTGGTCTTTCCTGTTTGAATCTGTTGATGCACCTACATTAAACCTTATTAATTATTCGCCTTTCAGGTCATGTGAATCAACCGCTTTCACTCTGATAAACGTCAGCTCATGCAGTACGGCAGTTAATGATATCTTCTATCATCATAACCGAGCAGCCCTGGGGACAAACTCCACCGGTCCGGGAAGATTCCAGAGTGAGACCATTTGTCTCTGCGTTTTTGTGTCTTTATTTGCACCTGTGAATGAGGACACACCCTACTAGAAGGACAAAACCCAATACACCACCCACCATTCCTTACATAATGCACTATTTGTGCTCAGTCAACATAACGCTGACACACATGATGGTTTATGGTGCTGTTTAGACACGTGGCAGAGGAGCATTTGTAAATTAAGCTGTTTTTCTTGTGTTTAAATGGTTTAGGAGTTACTAGTTAACATCTCTATGGTTACAGCACTTTAATTTCAACTTAGAGTAATTTCAACCTGATTAAATTGACAGAAAATGGTCCTTCTACAATGATTACTCAACTGAGAATAAGTAACTAAGAACTGTTAACTGAACTGGTTTTAAGGCACTCACACTTTCTCTGATGGAGCAGGATGGAGTGTTGATGTTGTTGACCAAAAGAACTAAAAATGTCATTTGGACAAGGACTAGGAGATAAAATGATAATTTCATTCATCACTATATTATATATTTTGTTCTCATTCTCCCTTAACACACTTACAAAATGTTTAATGTTTTAGTGAATTTTACTATTGTTTGGTGTTGTTTTTTGACAAATGTAAAACAAACAAACAAACAAACAACAATGGATTAATCTGTCAAACACACTTTGTCTATGTCTACAGTAAAAAGAAAATGTTACCGTTGTGTAATGCACGTACTGAATAGGCCTATGTGTTTATGTCTTCAATAATACAGTATGAGCAGTTAAAATAACTACAAAAAACATCCACCAGAAAAAAATGAAAATAAAAAGATTCTTATCTTATATTTCAAGAAAATCAGATTCTTCAGAAAAACTTTGTTCAATTAAAATACAATAAATTGTGATTATATACATGTGAACACACCTCTTATCTGTTCCATTTTTTTTTTTTTTACATCCATGTAAACAGTTTAGTTGGAACCTCTAAGTAAAATTATTTCAATCAGACTGAAGAAGTATTGTCCATTTAACTGAAGCTTCAGGTGGATTTGGTCTTTTCACTGGGTTTACAGACAAAACCTTTTAAAACTCAATACATTTATTGTGCTACATCATGATGATCATGACACAGCCAGATCCTTGAAGAAAGCCTGATCTATCCTGGCTGATGCAAACCATCTGCAGATGCAGTCAACCATGATGCAGAAGAACAGGTTCAGGATGTTATTTATTCCTCCTGCCATCAGCCTTACAAATTATACTGTCTAATTTGGAAATTGTGATGGTATTTGCTGTTGCTGGATGACTGCTAGTTGCTGTTTTTTTCTGTTATAAATTGAATTGCTCCTCCTCAGGGATAATAAAGATTCCTTGAACCTTGGACCTTTTTTTGTATGTATGCATGAACCAGCTTTTACATACCGAGGCCCAGTCATGTGACCCGTTGACTTCAACTGGTTTGCTCCCATGCTTTAGCTCAGCCTCCAGGGTCCTGATGCGGGACAGAGCCTGGTCCAGCTGTCCTCGCAGCTGCCTGACAGCGTGCTGGACTCTGCTTGTGTTATTCTGAAATGACAAACCATATCAGACTGGAGTGTTGTTGGACTACTGGACTGGACTGCCTGGCCTCAGTCAATGCTGGATAGCCTCCTGCAGCATGGTCTGTCAATATTTACTCACAGCAGCGTTCGGTCAGACTAGGCTGCAGCAGAGTTTCAACTCCTACACAAAGACAGGACGCCTCATTTGTCTACAGCATGTTCAGACATGAATGGAGATGAAGGGTGTCACTTTGTTTTGAAGAGTGGTGGATACACAAAGACTGAGGCAAAAAAATATATACTTTAAAGGTCATCAGCATATACCATTTTCAACTATTTGATTATCAGATTGATATGAAGTTAGAGTAGGAAATTATGTTGGAGCTAAAAATGATAATCGATTGAACCCTTTGTAAAGGCTGATAAAATACTGATAGTTTGAAGCAGAAAAATGCTAAGAGCTAATTAATTGAACAATATCAATAAGGCTGATATCATCACCATAATACTGTAAGTTATTAAGGGGTTCAATTTATGTTGGATATGTAGCATAACTATTATAGTGGCGTCATAACTTTATTAGATAATGATGGAACTGAACATATAACACAAAGAAACAATTCAAATGCCATTATTTTCTCTCAATGTCAACAATCACTCTCCATCAGAGTCATGTAAAATGTGTCATCATTGATTGGTCATTCTCTGCTACAGAGTCAACAATCCTCACTTTAAAACACAACGATGCTGGCCAGACACCAATCCATATGTAACTGACAGAACACTGGCCACAGTGCGTCAATCAGAACAATGCCAACATCACATCTACTGTAGAAAGAATAAAAAGACAATATCTAATATGGCTGCTCTAAAACATTACAAATAACAACCAACTGAAGGAATAATGTTAACATTAGCCAAGCTAAACATCATAAATCAACAATATTTATTCATGTTTTATTAAACAATCACATTATTAAATTCAACCACCCTGCTCATTCAAAGCCTGAGGTTTGAATATTTTTATATAGCTATCAATATTTGACAATATTCTTCAGTGTTCTGGCAGCTCTCTGCTTTATTTAGAACTAGTTTAGCCTGACATGTAGTTTACTGCCGGCGGTTAACACTTTCAGTCAAGTCTGCTGATGAAACTTTATAGAGAGACATTGTAGTAATGAACATGAACTTTGTTTCCTCTGCAGGAGCAAATATAATACAGAACACTGTAACACTAACAGTCTGTAACCTCAGCATATTTTATACTATTGTAACTCAGCACCTGTAGTGCACTTTTATTGTGACTGAGAAAACACACTAGTATTATTCAGCCACACACTCAAGAGAGATATTCTTACCACAACACCTGATGAAATACTGCAGATCAGCATGCCTTTGTCAATTCATAATCAATCCAGGAGTTTTTCTTTTTTTTTCTTCTTTTGCTTACTTGACCTTGTGCATTTGTTGTTTTCTATGTATATACTGCATATTTTTGGTAATTTTTTTTTATTGTGCAAATAAGCCTCTTATTTGTTAGTTAAGACAACATTTATAGACAAAACGTGGGAACTGAATCAGGGATTTCAAAAGTATTGGGGCCTGTTAGTTTCCATCTACCTCTTTCCATTCCTATTTCAACTATGGGAGATGTGGAAAGACGATACAAAGGAAATACCAGTAAGTCTAATATAAACAGATGCTATGTATAATTATGTTTGTGTGGACCAATGAGGAGACTTCAATATCCCTCTTATTGATACCAGAAACAAACCAAAATCCCATGAGGTGAAACAGTTATGAAGCACCACCACGCATGAAGAGCTGCAGAGGCAAACATTCACAAACTGTGTCAAATTCTGAGAAACAAGTGGGAGAGTCTGAATCGACACTATATGATCCAGACTAGAGGTTCAGTTCACAGGACAAAATCTGAAGCCTGTTTGAGGATTTTTTTGACAAAATATATCTATTAACTCCTTCATCAACAACTCATGCATGAAACTTCCCCATGTAAAATACTCAATATTCAAACAACAGGTTGGAAATAAGCATACAGTCATAGTTTCTTTTAATTATATACTGAAAAGATAGTTAAAATTTGTGTCACACTCAAGTAATAACATTGACAACTCTGACACTCACCTCTCGATGCAGAGGCATAAAGTCATCTCTCAGCTCTGTCAGGATGTCACCATCTTCTTCATCAGCTCCGTTCTCCACATCCCCAAAGTTCAGGACCCTGTTGACTATGGGGGACGCCACATCTTTCATTTCTCCACTGTATCGACCATCCTTTACGCCTAAAATTGGAATCCTACTCCCCAAAGGTGAACTGACTGGCCGTCCTTCAATACTCCTCAGCTCCTTCAGAACGAAGCTGACAGACTGATCACCAGGGGACTCAAACACATCCGTGCCGTCCAGAGAGTCCAGAGACTGGATGGACTCAGTCCGAGACGATGCCCGTAAAGACAAAGTGGACCCTGCTAATGAGGCTGGGCTGGAGCAGATGGACGACGGGACCCTCTGCCAGTGGAGGGGCATGCTCCTGGACTTGTCCCGTGATAAGGCCAGAGGAGAGAAGGACTGGAGAGGCAGGTTACGGGGAACCCCACACACAGACTCATAATCCGAGTCTGAAACCCGCAAGGAGTCACAACCTTCACAGCCTTTCCCCTTTCTGCATCTTTTACCTGTTCTGATGAAATATGGACACGTGTCCCACTTCTCAGACCAGCACTCATACTCCGACAGCGCCATGTTTTCTTTGAGCATCTCCCTGTAACCCTCCTTCTCCGCCTCCCCATCCTCCTCGCTGGTACTGCCTCGGCCATGGATGTCCTGCGGGTGTCTATGGAAATAGTTTTGGCGAACCCAGCGTCGGATCTTGTCCCTCTCCTGCGTCAGCTTCTGAAGCCTCTCAGATGATAGGACCTTCACCCTGGCTATCACAGAGTCGAACTTAAAGACTCGCTCCAAGACACACACGCATTTGCCGCACACAAACTCCCCGTGGTCACTGCCCCGCGGAACCGACTGACCCAGTATGTGGGTCAACACAGACAGCACATCCATTGTTTTAGAGGAGGGGGAGATCAGCGACTGCTGAGACTTCGACAGAGACGACGAAGACCCCAGGGACAACATACTTCCTGAAAAGTGCAAATAAACACAGTTACCCTTATATGCAGATAATGACCTTAACACATGTTCTATAAATCAAGTCAATAGCCTAATCCTTTATTTGTATTTGTACTTACTTATTTGTACTTAATTAGAACTTTAGATTAGATCAGATATACTTTATTTATCCCACCCTGGGGAAATTTTCACAGTTCCAGCAGCAGTATGGCAGTAAAGTGCAGTAGAAATTTTATATAAATAGCATTTTATATAAATAGCAGGCAGTTTTCAATTAAACATGTAATAAAATATAAAAACAAACTCTATATCAGACAATATATGTACCCATCTCTTACAGTGGGCATTTCATTAATTCTGTAGTTACATGCACCAAAATGTAATTACTTCTAGTATGTGCCAAGTTTAATATTGACTGATGCATCACTTATAGTTGCAAATAATATGAATGAATGAATATACCCCTATAATGCAAATATGGTAGAAAATATCTTCTGTTTCTTCTCTCTTTTCATAGATTTCTTTACACAATATACATCTTGATACGGCACAGCCCTATACGATATGATTTTTTTTACATTTATTTGGCACTGAACTCACCCCAGGGGCTGCTCTGTGATGACCTGGACAGACTTTGTCCCCTCAAAGATCCAGCCTGGCTCTGAGACTGGTTGTTCTTCTTATTTTGGCCCCCGAACAGCCACCTCCTTTGGTTTCCCTGCAGAGCTCCGCCACATATTCGGCACAGATCATTTTTCCCTCTGGATGACATCGTGGACAGAGGGATGATACAACCCCCTTGACGTCCACTGGAATGATCTGCAAATTACAGCAGAAAAGACATTTTAAAAAGGAGGGACTCTGTTAGTAGAATGTAACAAAATACTTTTACTCATGTACTATACTTCCATTTCTACTTTCTGTAAGTTTTCATCTTCCTGTCCAGTGGAAAAAATGTCATAAATAAGTATGATGAAGGTCAGCCAGTATGGGTTTTTCTAAGGCCAATGCAGTTTTTTAAAAATTCAGTCAGCCGATGGGCGAGATCTATTTCACCGATTTTGAGACTGATATTTAAGGTTAACTTTTTTTTTTTTTTTTTAAAAAAAGCACATGGACTGTAATATACAATTGAAAATCTCAGATAACTAAGATTGTTGTACACCAATATAAATGAAATTATTAAGCCACTACATGTACACATAGTGCTCTATTAACATTTATTGAACTTCAAGTGCTGCCCACGCAGGTGCCTGATCATTTATTTTATAACATTTTTACTACTGATCAAATATCCTCTTTCAAACAAAAATTATGGCTGACTGCTATTGGGGGAAAAAATCAATATATCTCCATCTACCTCTAGCATTGATTGCAAAATTACTGGATGACACTTATACCAATGTTACTTTCTGTTTCGTTATGTTGTTTTTGTTATCATTTACTCCTCCTTAACAAAGTAATGTTAATCATAATTATAAAAATTGCATTTTGAAGTTTTATAGCTCTTCATCAAATTATCTTTGAATGAACATAGATTCAAAATGTACAAATTTAGGACAAAAACTTTTAATGTAACAACAGATAAATATCTGCCATTGTAGCAGGTGAAAATACATTTAATTTGCCGATACTGGGATTGGTCAATATAACAGCTTGTTATTAGTTTTACGATAAACTAAAGTATAAACCTGTTTTTATGAGCTTGTGAAAAGTTTACTTTTTAGGGGCATATGGTTCTTATAGGACAGCAACATTACAAACATATGATGATATAGAATATAATGTATTTATGATAATTAAGCATTTTATGAAGTACTGGTACATCAAGTTTAAACATACACAGCAGGAAAATGTAACACGTACATAAACACACCAGTAAAATTTATCAAAAACATTGACTACTTTGACTCTTCATGCTGCATTTTTAATAATACTTACAAGCTTTTGAAGATGTACTTTTACGTTCTAAGTGTGATATTAGTATTTTCCTTGTGTAAAGTCACTTAATATTTCTCACTGGGATTTAGGATGTACTTCAGATATATTTAAGAATTTTCAATAAAATTTAATTAAAAGACTCAAGTAAACATTGGAAAGAAAATTTCCTTTATATAGGATGAGAAGAGTCAAACTGTCATTCTGCAGCAGGAGGAACAAATTTGAATAAAAAACATCAGTCTGAACAAAGTAGCTCCCCGAAAAAAACTCACAGATAGGCGTCATACAAGGTGATTGTGGGGCAGACAGGACGATGCAAAATACGATTTCTGAGAAACCACATGGGTGTTGATTTCTTGGAGTGTACTGACACATTTCCTCTATGTCTGAACACAGTTTCAGGTCGGCTACATTACAGGTATCAGACCACATTCATAAACACTACCTACATGCAGAATTTGCAAAACAGTCTTAGTGATAGGTTTGTTTTACTGATCATGTACTTTAAATATCATGCTGAGATTGCATTTCATGGTTATCATACCAAAAACAAAAAAACAAAACAGAGGACAAAATGACTTTTCCCCAGTCCAATCTCTCATTAACTGAACATAAACCCAGTGTGTCCATCCACTGTCACTGATCCAACTATAGATAATGAGTTTTTACTGCAAGCAAGGACCCTTTGAATGTGCAAATGGGTCATATCTGGTGAATAACTATATTTTATACCAATTTTTGACATGGCTTGATAAGAGTAATGGCTCTAATGTTATTAAATATTTTAGATCAGTCGATGTTTTTCAACACTGGTGTATATTTGGCCCTTTATGGGTTAATCAGCCTTTTTCTCCACTAGAAACGTAGTGAAATATATTGCAGGAAATGTATAAAGTGGCAAAAATATGAAGCGCAATATGCCTTTACTTTTTCTTATCCTGTTTTTTTTAACAGGTTGTAATCATGACCCTAGTAGTAAAACAAACACAGTAACACCATATAAAACACTTCTAGGGACTAGTACAGTCTGCAGATAAGGAAGTAGTGTTTGAAAGCAGAAAATGTCCTGTATTCTGGAGTACAGGATCTGCCAGTCCCTCCTCTTCACTTTAATCCAAACCAGAGGCGGTGTACTATCTAATCAGACAGGTTTGACGCCTCCTCGGTGGTAAACTGTCTTTTTTTTGCAGTTTTGTGCAGTGTTCAGATGAGTGCACAGCTGCCTGGTGTTTACAGAGGCTCCACACAGGGCGGGACACGTCGACCTTGAGCCACGCTGACAGTGGGTTCAGTCAGAGCAGAATGTGGATGAATGGAAGTTTGCGTCTGACACACACTCTCCATGAACCCACGGCGCGTTATGTGACAACCTAGCGTCATTTACAGGGCAAAAAAAACAACCCATTTACGCAGCATACGTGAACTGACAATGGAGCTGCCTTTTGGATTTAACCGTTAAACTGATTCTTAAACCCACTCCACGCCCAAAATGACCCCCTTTTGGTTTATTTTAACAACTTTACGCTGCATAATCACACACACACAAATGACACGTTTCCAACAACGAACTATTCCAGTGGAAAAGTGTACGTATTGTGATATTTTAAGAGCCTGACGCGCAGTGAAAAGTCAACCCACTCTTTTGCAGTGAGTGGACGGACTAACTGACAAACTGACATTGCATGTTTCTTACCGTTTTAACCACGCGTGCCAACGGTGTAAACGATGTCCACGACCACAGTCCGTCACGCTTCGTCCACTTCGCGTCCGAAACCGAGTAAATCCGTGTCTTCGAAGCGGCAGGTTCAACCAGACATGAGGACGGACGGTCTGAGAGTTTTCCTGACGGGGAAATCTCCACCGGGAACTGGAGTCGGGTTTCAACACACCGGAGCTCGAGACCAGAGGTGGGTGTTACCTATATGACGTCACGGGTCGTACCTGTTTGGAGAGCGGAAGTACGGAACTCTGCTGATCCGGATTATCAATAGTTTGACGAGGAAAAAACAAAACAACAATTTTATTAATGTTTTAGAGTTTACTGATGCTAAGTGTAGCAATAAACCGAATAAAAATAATTTTAATAAAATAAAATAATAAAAAAAAATATAAGAAAATAAACCCATACAAATAAAACCATTAGGCTGAAGAAAGACAAATATCACCGAAAGAAAAAAAAAGAAAGAAAGTGGACTACCTTCATAATTTAAATTGGGATAAATCCTGGCAGTGACCTTTCTTCTTTTTTTTTTATCAGTAATAAATTCAAGGACATCTTTGTTAAAATTGTACATCTGCACATATACATACTGTTAATGTACACATTGTTCTAAATATGAAGAAAATTAAAATTCCACATTTTTAAGAATTATAATCACCTTCTTTTCGCCCCTGTATTGTCTTTCTGGACCCATTTTTCAAATTATGTTTCTTTCTTTCTTTTTGCAAAAACAAACAAACAAACAAAAATGTCTTCCAATTTAACCACCAGTTAAATTAAAGTTAACAACATAATTGCACATTTTGACCATAATTTACTATTAATCTTTTGATTTTTATTTAGGAAGTTTGGTATTAATAAACAGAAATTTTAAGGTAAAAGTCCAAATTTGAACATTTTTATGTAAGCTGTGAGTCCAAAATTATTTTTTATTCATTGTCCCTATTAAACTTTAAAAAAAAAACAAACAAAAAAAACAAAAAAAAAAACAAAAAAACAGCAAAATCTTTAGTATGTACCAATAATTCATTAAAATTAGGTGATCCCAAACATCCCCCAAAATATTATACTGTTGTGGTTCTTCAATAAAGTTAATAAAATAAATAAATAATAATAATTATAAAAAGAAGTACTGAAGTCTAATGCAATCAAAATGAAAAAGAACGTGACTTTAAGGCTTAAAATTATGAATAGCAAAACAAAAATGTGTATAAATTAATCTTTTATTAGTCACAATGCTGAGCACAAAAATGCCCTTTTCATAAGGTAGCTATAAAAATGATTGTAAAATAATATCATATTGTATTCATTGAGCTATTTTTTTTAAATTTTTACATATGACATTATTATCAACATAATATGGTCGTTAATTAAGAAAAAAACTTTTACCCTTTTAATGTCAGGTTTCTGCAAACCTCCTTTGATACTGCCTTAAGTTCTGTGAGGTGAGGTCAGCAGTGCATCTTGCCAAAACGTGAGTCATTTTTAGTTTTAGAATAAAAAATGCTGCCCTCTGGTGTATATTCATAGTACATTAAAAACTGCAAAACCACACTGTTCTTTGGGATGTAAGAACATCTTTGATACGATTTGATGAGTGTGTATTTTTCAACATACTGAAAAAAAAAAAATAAAAAATAAATAACAGCTATTTATATCAATGTTTTACTTACTCAAAGCTGAGATGTTTAATATTTCAGTTTACTTATGATTGATAATTACTCATACTTAATTTGTTAGTGTTGGGAACCATGCCACTTGCAGCTTGTTATTGTAATCCTCTTCATGCTGACATTAGTCATGTTCTTTTGTCCTTTATGCACGACTACACAACATCAGCATAAACTCAACCCATTAACTGAACTAATTGATTTTCTTTAATGAACTGATCTTTTGGTGTCAAGTCATTGATTCAGAGAGAGAGTTGTATAATAATGATACAACTTATTAATCGACTTATCATTATTAAATATTATATAAACACAGAGGCTACTTTAACTGTTAAAAAAGTCACTGAGCAGTAAAATGCATTGATGTGTTTAACATTTAGTTCCTTTGGTTTGATTACTGACTTAATATTTTGTACAATACAAAGACAAACCACCTCCAAAATTAAGTTTATGCAAAAATGAGAGGCTAAATATTTGACCGAACATGTACATCCTTCTGATAATACTGATATGTTTCTGAAAACAGGATTTTTAGTAGTGAGGAAGAAATCAAATCCTTTATTTCATTAAAAGTAGTAATTGTACTGCAAAACTGTTCAAGTACTATATATGAACTGAAACTACAAATCCAAAACAATGCATTAGTGCATGTATACACATATAATAAGTAAAGAAAAGAAAAAAAGTGTGAAACAAAATGTTCCCTGCCGGCGTTAGACTCTCATATCTGATATTTTTGATTTATTAAATGTTTAAGGTTGAGTTAATTTTAACTACTTTGTAAACTCTCAATGTCTTAATCTACAGTTATGCATTATATTCTATATTCTATAAGGTCGTCATATGTTTGTAGGATTTCTGTGAGAACCGTTACCTCTAAAAATGTTCCATGAGCTCATAAATCCTGTCTATTATCAGCTTTGTGGAAATGCATTTCCATTTTCCATTAAGTGCTGGATTCATTTAGCTTGAAAAGGGAATAAATGTGAAACTTTACCCATTAAGTAAACACTTTATCTTTCAGTTTATCACAAACACTGAAAATCAGAACAGAAAGTTCATGAAAAATAATCTGACAATGCACTAAAGCAGTCTGATATGTAGTGGCACAGGTACTAATGTATGTACAGTATGAAACAGATTCTTATTATTTTATCTGCATATTAAAGGACATTTCTGTTTTCACACTTGGTTCCTCAGGAATTATTTTGACACAATACTGATCTTCTGACCTTGATGCATTATTTACATGAGTTTTTATTAAGATCCTTCAAAAAAGGGACATTAAACAGAGGAAATGTTTATGATTTAAGTACACAAATGCATAAGAAATACAATTTATAAAAGCAAATACATTAAAAGGGTGTTATATGACAAAATATATGTGAACAGGTTTCTACAAGTTTAATTCAAGACCTTTTTAAAACTACTTAGAACAGAATTAAATGCTTAGGCTATTTCACAACCATACTGACAAAAATTTCTGACTCCTAGAATTTAGGAATATGGATTCATTTACATCAGTAGAGACATGTACATGTTGTAGATGGAACTGAATGTTCTGACATCATTCCCCACTGGGGGGTAAAAAGTTAGAGATAATCGGTTTCTAATTTGAACATAAATTGTTGGGTTGGACATTTAACAAACACATTTAAACACAACACAGTGAACATGTCTATGGTAACATAACTTAAGACCTTCCATACCAAATGTAATAACCTCTAAAGCCTTTTTAAGGTATTAAATGCAGATTTGTACATTCAAGACTTTAAGACTTTTATGAAACTTTAACTCCAGGCCATTAAATGTCCCTTTTGTCAAAACTTCAATGCAAAAGTAGTTGCATATTTTAACAAAAACAACATATGACAAAACACAGCATGGCTTCTCATGTTTAAAATGAGTCTAAAATAACACAGAATATCAGGTAATCTGAACATTTTAGATAATAAAACAGATATGAGAGTGATTCAAAATGTTGTTTTACTCAAAAATTGAACAAAAAAAAATTGAAGATTTTTTTTTTTAACAGAAGTTCTGATGTTTCAATTAATCAGATTAATAACGTAAGAAAAAGAGACTGTTTTTCCTTAATAAATGACAAAAATATAAGAAATAGAACTGAATAAAATAATCATATTACTGTAGAGGTAGAGCTGTCTCGTCGTTTGCATATGTAACAGTTCAGCTACACCCAGACGAGTAAATGTCTTCATCATATTTTGCACCTCTTTCAGATTAATATTGACGTATCTCATGATCATGTTTTCACGTGAGCCACTTCTGTAAGCAGGTGTCGAACACTGTCTGGTTGGAATGCCATTTGGTGTGATGAACTCCGGAGTGAACACACACTGATATGTCTCCTCGAGCTTCCAGCGTCTTCAACCCAAACGTGTCGTTCTTGTAAAACTTTTAATGGGAGAAAACGAGTTACAACCTCTTACCAAACACAGCTTGTACTCAAATTATACTCAATAATCTGAGGCATATTACATTTTATAATTATCATGCAATAGCAGCTGCAGCCATCCTCATCTTCTGTACTAATACCAGCCTTAATCTCCTGTTTTTCCTCTTTAAAATGTATTATTTTCTAATACAAATGTGAAACTAAAGTAAATGCATCTGGATGTTGGACTATTTGTTGGATTAAAGAAACATTTCCCACAATAGACATTGTTTTATTCATGTTTATTTATTTATACTTACCTTACCTTCTACCTTAAATCTTAAAAACACACACACACACACACACACACACACACACACACGTATTATAAAAGCCAATTGGCCTCTTACATGCTTGTGTGTGTGTGTCTGGATATTTACAGAAAATGCGGTAGAGCTGCCAGCTGCAGTTTTGCATATTATTATATTATTGGTCAAGGAAGAGACTAGTGAAAACAGGTAGTTGATAGGATCAATATTTTGGAAGATATTAGTAATTGTGGAATATAAGAGCCTTACAACCATGTTGCTATGGCCAGAATGTGGTACTGCATGCACTAATACCATGAAAACAACCACATCTAGAACCTGTGAATCCCCATGGGTAGCGCACTAGTAATACACACACACACACACACACATATATATATATATATATATATATATATATAGGGAAATGTAATTTAATCATTGCATCATTTTCTATAAGATCATTTTTCTATATGTTTTATGTATTTCTGAAAATCATGTATCTCATATTTAATTGAACTTAAGCATTAATCTGGTATCAGTCCCATATGGTCTAGCGGTTAGGATTCCTGGTTTTCACCCAGGTGGCCCGGGTTCAACTCCCGGTATGGGAAGCAGTACCTTTCTTGCAGATATTGTGGGACTATTATAGGATGTTCTCTGTCTGATGAGGAGTCTTATATAGAATTTAGGAACTGGGTCGCTCTGAAACTGAATCCATAAAGTAAGCACTTCCTCTTTCACTGCAGTAGATATTTACAGATTTCACTGGACAGAAAGAAGATGAAAAACTAATAAAAAGGCCGGTATTTGTTTCTTAAACGCAGTGAAATAGACAAAAGAAGCTAAAAATACTCAAACTCGACTATAGTACTAGGATCTCAGATTTGTACAAATGTAAATGAAGCTGCGTTGAACTACTGCTTTTTGTAGCGTGTTATTGTTTTACCCAGTCACAGTCTGTGAATCATTCCGTTTGTTAGGAGTGAAGTTTCAGATTTAAACACAGTTTCTCTTTTCACACTTACCTCCTGGTTCCTCATTTCAACTATGTTTTCACTATTGTCATAAAACCCAAAGAGGCTGCCAAGGAAAAAGAGGAAACAGTCCACCTGTTAGCAGCTCCAAAGGGAAACTCAGAAAATCACATGAAAATGAGGGCCGTTATAATTAGTTAGAAAGTGCCTAAAATGTATTTGTTGTAAAAACCTGGACTGCCACGGTGTGATGACGCCATCATCCGGACCACCAATCAGAATGAGTTTCTTGATGTGCAGAAAGTTCTCCCTCCACACTGAAGAGGTGAATTCCAAACATAGGAGCATATTGATGCGTTTTTCCACAGATATCAGGACATAATGTGTGTGATTAGACTTTATTACTGCACCTTTCATCTCTGCATGAAGAGCATCACCATTAAGAAGAGCCAGAAAGGTGTTGGTGTGTAAATAACGGTCTCTGTGATGGGGGTCTGCAAAGAAAAGAAAAAAAAGACAGGTGAGATAATTTGAAATAAGTTTCCATTTATTTTTATTTTTTTGCAAAAGTCTCATTGTTCTTACCATTCCAGTAGTTACAAATGGAGAAACTCTGTCCAGTTTTACTATAGCAGATATGGAAAATGTTCTTCTTCATGCATTTAGGAAAAAACCAGCGCAGATAGTCTGTATCTGCAGAGAAAATATTAAATACATGCAGTCTTATTATGTTCTGCACATAATATCGTTTAGGTTTCATATAAGTTTCTTTGTTTTCAGAGGTTGTTACTGTCCTTAAAACGAGTTTTCAGGCAACTGTATTATATTGTCTTCAGTATTTGAGTATTTTTGTCACATACTACTACAACTACTACTATTTTAACTTCCTTCACTTTAACCCATAAGAACTCAGTGGGACTTTTGTGGCAGTTCCCAAATTAATTTTTCTCTCTATTTAACCTTTCCTAAGTGATTTATCACCATTCATTATAAGATTATCCACTGAATTTTGCCATTTTTTCGAGTAAAACCATCTATTTTCCTATGTTAAATGACTGATTATGACAAAAGCTCAGAGTAAAATCAAAGGTTATTGTATCAAAACAGAAAAAATCTGAAGAAAAGGTGACTTTTTCTGGTAAAATCTATCATTAACTAAACATAAACCATACGTGTCCATCCACTGTCATTGATCCAACTCCATGCGTTTAACTGGTGAATCAATGTTGGAGAAGATGACAGTGTTTCCATGGTAACTACAGAGCTTCTGAACATCCAAATGGGTCATATGTGATGAGCATGAAAAGGTGACAAACTGCATTTTAGACCAATTATTTACATGTATTAATAGGATTAGTGGAGCAATATTTCAGATCAGTAAGCCAAAATCTTTATTTTCTTGTCTCGTTATGTCAATTTCAATGTATTTGAGGGAAATTAGCCATTATTTGTTTTGATACTGTACTGAAGCAAAATCAGTACAAAACTTAAGACTGAATGTTTTTTATATTTTGGATTTGAAGGGTCATTGATTTTCTGTTTTATAACTCAAATATTTTCAACACTAAGCTCAGTGTTCTGACCTCCATACTGTCCGGCCAATGGTGACGACAGAGCGATGAAGTTATGGACGCTATGGTCGGGCATCGTTGAAAGAAGTGCTCTGCAAATCAAACCACCTGATGGGAAAAAGGGAAATGAGAACAAGTCACTACAGTTTTCAGTTTGTAATTTCTCTGTGGGGTCTGCGTGCATGTTAAGAGTGGAGGTGGGATGACTTTGTATTTGATGAGTATATGATCATCCAACTAC
>JAPSES010040719.1:893-12310 GCA_029822895.1 Maxillicosta whitleyi
ACTCTACACCCCCCCCCCCCCTGTACAGAGATAAGGCTGACAGTGGTGTAGATAAGGTGATTTTAAGGCTGTACGGTGGCAGTAGGCTGTCTGCTGAAAGATTCCTCTGTGGTCTTTATTGATTTGAAGTGTTTCCACACAGATGTAAAGTATCATTTAGACGTTTTTGCCTAATAAAATAGAGTTGAATGTTTTACTAAATGATATGAGCTACTGTGCAAGCGTGCTGGTGATGTTACACAAGTATATATTACACAAACCTGTCTTGTAACATCATTGGAATAAAAATTTTTTACTGACTGTTTTTTTTTTTATATTTGTTTATTATTAAAAAAATTTTTTTTTTAAAAATAGCGGGGAACTGCACAGAAATCTAAGAGTCTGTGTTTTGTCAGCGGAAAAATAAGCATTTTCTGATTATTCAACTAAACAAGTAACTAATAAATACTGATATTTTCTTTGTGTCTTTATCTGACCATCGAACCACAGACAATATGATTCACAGTAAACAGGACTGATAATGATAAAGAGGTTTTAGTAATTGGTCACAACATGGATCAGACTTTGTAACTGTCACTAGTTGTACCTTCTTAAATGATTTAACTTTTCATTGTCATTTGTGGATTTAACAGAATACTATTAGGTTCTGAATCGTTGGTTGTATAAAACCAATTTGTCTATAAATAACATAAACAGGTATTTTACCTGTTTTCTTACATTTTATTAATAATTGGTTAAGTTAATTGAAAATAACTGCCAACAGTGATTAAAGTCTACCTGTACTGGTCATGTTTACAATATTAATTGTGTTGTATGTACAAGCAAGAGAGGTGCAAATTCAGTAAAAAAATAAAATAAATAAATCTTCTTCTTCTTTTCCTTTGGGATTTTCCCTTCAGGGGGCGGCACAGCGAATCAGTTGCCTCAATCTAACCCTGTCTTCTACATCCTCTTCTCTCACACCAACATGAAGGTAGTTGGTGTGAGAGACGAGGATGCAGAAGCCAATAAATAAATAAATAAAACAAAAAAAAACATTACCATGAATCCGTCACATTGTACCATTTTATTATGTGAATTATGCGCAGGGAGCAGACACGGCTGAGCAGAAGTGAAGCAGCCTCATTGTTTCCAGGTGATCAGTCTGAGTAAAAAACAGCAGTCATTGAACAAGACTGAGTGAAAACACACGTTTGCACTTGTTGTATGTGCAGGTGTAAGCTTTACACCGCACCACTGTGCTAAAGACACACCCCAACACTGGCTGATAGGGGTGTGACCACGTGGTTCGGGACTTGATCAGAATTGGGCATTATCTCCCGATCAGGACTCGTATTTGTGTCTATGTATATTCTTATTATATTTTTTTATTAACACTTGTTTTATCTATCTACGCGTTGGCACAGAGTGAAAGTTTTGACTTGGCGCAGAAACATCAACGCATGCAGCACGGCATCACATGGTCATGGCACAGTTCTGAGTGAACGCAGCTAATGAGGAAAGAAAAGAGGAGGCGTATGTTTCATGTTGTAGGCCTACCGTGAATGTTGGTTTTCATTAAGAAAAACATAGACTTCCTTCAGTGAAACTTTGGACTGACAGATGAGTAGTGCGGTTCCTCAAAGCACTTTACAAAACCTGTGGCACTTTTAAAAACATTATTTGTTTCTCTGCCTCTCAGTTGGTAAATGGTGAGGTGCCATTTATATTTTTATAAAATAAGGTCAAATAAATAAAAAAAAAAAAAAGGAGCATTGTGAATCTTTCTTTTTTTCTTCTTCTTCTTTTTTTTTTTTTTTTTTTAAATAAGTATGAGATCAGGACTTGGTATTGACAGATACACAAAATCAATCATTGACACCCCCCTCCCCCCCGGTCCACAACCCACACGCTGTGAAAAATTCCTGGAGAGAACTTCTATGAGCCCGATCCCTGAAATCCAACCTGCCTTCCACCCCCCCGACCAAGCCTGTTATATTAGCATGACCTACGCTGAATATCCTGGTACCCGACCCCTGGACCCTCCCCAACCATTCCCTTAAGTAACGCTTGGGTGATTACCCTCAGTTCACACTGTGCACATTTACTGCAGCTTGTTTAAGTTTAAGAACTATGTTATTAAAGACTGTTGGCTTTACTCCTGCCTTGTGATCTGCCTGTCACACTGGTCCGAACCACCTCTGTGACAATAACACATTTTTATTTGACGTTGCATATACAAAAAGCCACAGATAACGTGGACACCAGGTTTCTATATTGAACTTTCCCATTTTTTTCTTACAGGTTTCCCCCCCCCCCCCCACAATACCTACACTATTACACACAAGACAAATCCAGACACCTCAGTGATATCTGATTTTTCCCCTGAAATGTGTTACTATACTAGTCACCAAGGTAAAAAAAAAGGACAATAAAATTATGTGCATCCATTTTTTTTTTTCATTCTCACAGGTATGTTTTGGGAATCGAGGTAAATATGCAAGGTAGAGTGTTTTATTAAAATGACTGCTTTTGCAAAATCCCTCTTTATTTGTGTTTAAACTCAAATGGATATGATGAGTTGCACACAAAACCTCGAATAAGACGGCCCAGAAAACCCCTGGATTAGAAAAAACGACCAAGATCATCAAATTTATCGCAGTGTCTTTATAGTAGCATATAAGACTGTTTATTTAAAGACACGATTTCCAGATCAAACGCTCTGACACCTCGGTAGCTTTTCCTGTCCCAGTTTTTTTTTTTTTTGGCCCCAATATTTTATTAAAACTTCATTAATTTTGGGATAGCTCAGACAAAGAGTATAATTTTTTCTGCATTTATCTGAGGTCATCATTAGGTACACCCTGGGGGGAAATGTGTCTAAATTTCTTTTTTTATTATTGGATTTAAAAAGCTGGTAAAGTGCCAGGTACCAAAATAAACTCAGTTTCATGGAAAGACTGGTTTAGAAATGTGTTCATGTATTAATGAAGTTATTAGTTATTTACACTAACGTTAGCAAATTATTTTGTTTATATTTTTATAGTAGAGTTCTTTCATTTTAATTCAAAAGATTTAGTTTGATGCCTCCATGCCATTTCTCCCCACCCTGTAAAACACTTCTCTGCCAAGCCACAGACACATATCTGATCAGCGATAGGCAATTACAGCTGTTAATCGCGTATTTAAACCCCTTAGCTGCCACAAAACCCCAACAATTAGTCAAACTCTGCATCAGATTACACACTAAAAAAAAAACCAGACTCCATAAAGCTGATAGAATCTCCACTCAGATCACTTAAATCACATCACGTTGAAAGGTAATTATCGTGCATCATGAGTTAAAAAAAATAAAAAAATATCAAGCACAGCATCTATAATTGACATCAGTTAATACGACAAAACTAGAGTGGATAAAGAAAGTCAAAGGTCACAAACTTCATTCACAGATTACAGGTCTATTGGTTTCTGTTCATCACAGGGGGCAGTGAAATCAGTCCATTTTTAACGTTGACAACCGCTACAGAACAACTGCATGTGTCTGAAACTCAGGCGCAGCAGCAGGTTCCCCCAGGTCAGAACTACAAATGTCACTTGATTTTAATAAGATCATGCTCTTACACCGTCATATTTGGCTTAAAGATGGTCCAGGAACCATTTTACTGTATCAGTATTATTTCCTTTTCCTTCCATGATACCAAAATGAGCAGTATTTCAGTTTGGTATCTTCCAATAACAGCAGAGGTGCCGAGGACGTTACTTTGAAACTCATTTAAACCCCTTCATTTGCTCCTACTTCTGATATTTCTCTAATTCCTTTAGTACTTCCATGCTATTACTGATTCATGCGTCACTAAAGACAAGAAACTTTCAGAGCCTGCTGGGTTTCATCATACTTTATCAGAATTAAAATGTTTTAAATAAAAAGGTTCACATTTGCAAACACTTTAAACCAGGTAATGCGGCAGAAAAAGACTGCCATTTGGGATAAGAACTTGTCCAATTATTTTTTTCCATTATGAGAGAAGCTTTAACCTTATCAAACACTGTTTTTATTACTAACCAGACCAAACATTTGATTTTCCAACCGTAGCCTTTGTAAAATTACTTAGCTTATAACGACCCAAACAGCCAAACCATTTACTGATCTGAAATACCTGGTGATCCATTAATCCTATCAACACACGTAAATAACTGGTGTAAAATACAGTTTGTCATCTGTTCACAGTCATCAGATATGACCCATTTAGACCTTCAGAGGCTCCGTAGTTACCGTGGAAACACTGTCATCTTCTACAACATTGATTCACCAGTAAAACCCATGGAGTTGGATCAATGACAGTGGATGGACACATTTGTGTATACATTCAGTAGCTGAAAAAAATGACTTTTTCTTCTTTTTGTCTGTTTTCATATGATTAACTGTGAATTTACTCTAAGTCTTCATGAACATCTACATGATCTGTGAGTTAAATATAAGAAAATACATGATTTACACAAAAAATGCAACAAAAAAAAAAAAAAAGTGATAAATCAGTTAAAAGTTTGAAATGACAAAAAAAAAAAAAAAGTAGAAACTGACAAAAGTAGGACTGGGTCTTTATGGGTTAAACCCAGTGTGTATTCCGTAAATGGATTGTTGTTTGAGAAGCAGGTAAATGTACTCACAAAAGATTTCATCTGCAGCATGTGGCAACATTTTTATGTTGTGTCGTCCATGTAAAAGACATCAAAATGACAGACACAGTCCAGATGTTTCAGACGCTACAAAATGAGCCGGCATAATTAAAGCTGCTATTTTACACACAACTCCTTGGGCATTGCTTCTCATTAGAACAAAATTACTTTGTACAGTTTCACATTCATTACAGGATGGGGAACGTCTAATTTAAGTTTGAGCTGCGGAGAGCAATAACTTCAATTATAATTCATAGATGAAGATAAAAACAGCACTATGAAAGGAAATGGAGAAGCAAGACTGCATTAAAATCCAAGGTCACATCATGTATACTCAGAGTAAAGCTGCAGAGATAACGCATGTGGAGCACAAACAAAAAAAGATCTGACGATTGTAATAAAACAGACCTGTCCTTTCTGACCTAATGACATAGAAACTGACAAATATCTACATTTTTATGACATAATTTGGTGTGACTGTTCATGATGTTTTGTATGGAATAGTTTTCTTTACTATAACCATTGCTCTTTACATAAGGACCCTCTATCATAACCTGAGTATCTTTGTTCATTTTCCCACTATTATGTCAGTTTTGCTTCATTTCAACATTATTCTGATCCGCTCCTTTAAAAATGCATGTGGTAAAATGCAAAATGAAATAAGAGTATATACGGTGCTTAACAAATTTATTAAACCACCTGACATGAAAACAAGAAAACATAAATAACTTCATATTTATCAAAAAATAGTTTGAAATTAACCATTTCATTGTTATTCCTTAATAAAATGACCAATTGGAAAAACAAAATAGGCCTAGTCCTTGTTGACAAACAATAACCAAAAATGTCAATATTTAGTGTGTCCACCTTTGCAGATTCTCATTGTTTTTATGTTGTTTTATACACGAATGAAAGATAATAATTCTAATTATACAACTACATAAAAAAAATAGTAGCCCAATTTCCTGTTGCATTTCCCTTTGCATTTTTGGAAAAAATGCAAACATTAAACTGGAAAATGTATGGATAGCAACAGTAGTTATATTTTATCATTAAAGATATGTTTAAGAAAAAAAAAAAAGATCTTACATATACTGGTGGATTAACCATTATAGAAACATAAAAAGACATTTTGGTAAAACAGAAATACTGTTAAATTATGGTATTATGGTAGCAGTGGAAAACACCTGGAAATTCTGTTCATAATAAACTATCTGAAGCTTTTCATTGTAGGGTTAGACATACGTACTGCCAGGGTGTAGGCTAGTATCAGCTGGTTTTAGCCAATGTCAATAAAATAAAAATAAAAATAAAATAATAATACTGAAGACTTTGACTGATGAACGTGAATCATCAATTAACTTTTATGTGTACTCGTACTGATCATGCTTACAATGTTAACTGTGCTTTGTGTCCAACAAATTCAATAAAAAATTGCCATAAACACATCACACCGGACCTTTTTTATTACATGAATGACAGGTGAGGGCAGAACCTATGGGGAGCAGCCATTGCCAATCAGAAGTGATGTACCAGCATTGATTCCAGGTGAGTGTAAGTAAACAAGCAGCAGTCAGTGAGCCAGACTGCGTGAAAATCACGTGTTTGTTCTTTGTGCAGCCGTAAGCTTTGCACTCCACCATTGTTCTAGAAATGTGATAACATGAAATCACATAAATATACACGCCACTTTTAATTGGTGTGTTATCTGCATTATAAGGTTTCTGTGTGTATGTTCATACTGCATCAAAGACTACAACTGAGGGTTAGGGTTAAGGCGATGGTTCGGGGTTAGGGTTATGTGAACTGGAGATCTTAGTGTAAATTAACACGCAAAACATCCAAAATGTGTACATATAGCACGCCAAATGTCATTGGAACTTTTGTGAACATGATTTCATGAGATCAATCTCGTCTAGGAGTGGGTGATATGGCAAAAATATATGATATTTTTAAAGAAGGAAATCACGATCTTGATTGTATCATGATTCCTTACAATGATCTTATTAATTTGCATATCTTTTGCCAGGTAAAAAGTGGCTGCTTCAGTTACCTCTTTCCACCGTTTGCTACTCATCTCATGCAGACTGCCTTTGCAAAACGCTTGCATTAGATTAAACCTTATTGTCATATTCAGGTAATGAAATGAAGTGTAACACAGCTCATTACTGACTTCCATTGTTAATAGGCAGATCTTTCACCCAATATGAGGCTTGAATCCACAACCCAGAGATTAAGAGTCTCATGCTCTAACTGAGCTAAACAGATTTCCTACAGCATTATAGTTGTTTGCTGGATGTGGTGAGGCTGGTCTTCCAGCAGTTTGGGCACACATTGATTCTGGAATGTTGGCAAGGTGGTGAGGTGAGTTTGCTAAGGCGGCTGGCTTAGAAAGTGCTGCGGGAAACACACACGCACTCATGCACGCACGCACACACACACTACACATTACACACCAACAGATCAACACTGTATCCTGTCACTGTGTTTTGTTTTTTTTTTGTTTTGTTTTTTAACAGTTTCAATATATCTTGCATTTTTATCTTCAGATTTTGTGAGTTATATAAATAAACTTGACCTTGACCTGTAATTCTATATAACAGATTTTTTTTTTTTTTTTCCAACACACCAACCAAACCCAGTCCATGTTGTCCATTCCTCACACATGTTCATGTTGTGGTTAACATAGACTGAAGACAGGATATGTGTAGGATGTTTGATAAACTGATCATGAATAGTTTGTAAATTGAGCAAATTGTGCATCAGGTAACAAAAAAAAAAAGATATTATGGTTGAGTTCATTTGAAATGTGGTTATATCTTCACTCACACTTTGCACATAAAAAAAAACATGATGCAAATGTCAAAAATTCAAATAGAATATGAGAAAAAAGTTTTTAGACATGGAGACGGTGTATTGATGCTAAATGCATATAAATGTAACGGATAAAAGAGTTGTCAAGTGTTTGCGTGTGTGGACCAATAAGGAGACGACAACTTTCACTGAAGGAAGGAAATACGCACATCCCACATCACTGTAATATAGCAACAAATGGTGTGAAAATCTGCAGAAAAAGTGACAAAACAAGCCATGGAAGAGTCTAAACACTGTTATATGATCCAGGCCGGCAGTTGTGTTTGAGGGCAAAAGCTGAAATGAGTTTCAGGGTTTTGTTTTGTTTTTTTACAAAATACCTGTTAATACCACATCCTCAGTCAAGAGCTCAAATATTGTTAGATCTGATCCATGACAATAATTCATTTAATAAGAATAAAGGCTACATTTGGATTTCCTTTTGTAGATGCTATGAAAAGTTACTTAGTTGGTAATAGTCAGTCAAAAGTTCAGATTCCTTTGGATAGAAACGTGTGTTTTATTGAAATAATCCACTGTGGACTGTGATCAGGGAGCAGAAGTGCCATGTTCTATTTGTTTTAAAAACAACAACAGCACAGTAAAAACAGTATTCAGAGAGTGAGTTCTGCTACAAAACGCAGCTTAGTTTTAATCCTCCTCTGCTTCATTTCCTGTTTTTTATTTCATCTTTCTATGAACTGACCCCTCGGTCTTTCAATTCAGTGCCCCTCTGTCAGGTAGCTCCTAGACATCCTGTTCTAAATCTCCCATCAATAACATCCTCCAGCTCTGTCTACCGTCCCCCATTCTTTTCATCTTATCTCGTTCCCCCTTAGTCTTATCTCCCCTCCTCATCCTCTGTCTGTGAAGACACTTGACAGGTCTATTACATCCTTGGCCTAGTCTGCCCCCAACACCATGAAAAAAAAAATAGACTCCTTCAAATGTTGCCCCAGCTTTACTAACACTATGAGCTGGCCTGCAATAAATCTTTTATTTCTTTCACTCTGAGAGCAGGAATGAGTCATGGCCACTGGGAATGTTGTGGAAGTTCTACTGCAGTATAATCAGCTCACAGCTGACTTATGGCCAGAAAATACCCACTGTTGTCTCATGCTTCTCCGCCTCAATCCTCTTTTCAATCACTCCCAAACTTCTCAGTTTTTAATGAGCACCCAGACACTAAAGGCCACAAATAACCACAGGCCAATTTATGAAATTATACATCACACGAAAAGTCATGAGCCTAACTCTTGACTTTCTCAATGATGACAGTGTATCAGTTTTGAAGAGGGATCAATTAAACAAGCGATGAGAGACAGAGATTTTTCCTCATGACTGGGCTATTTTTTTCCTTTGGCAAATCCAAATGAGATGTGGAACAACTCCGTCACCTACATGCTAGTAATTATAGTCAATTAGAAACACGGGCAAATCCATGGTGTCAATTATGATTATGAAATGACTTCCTCAGCGATTTGTGACGCGTCACTGACTGGCATGTCACACTTTCAGAACACCCACAGAAAGTTAACTCTTTATCAGGCAAGTGACTGTTTTTGGTCAGTTCCACATGCATTACAAGACAGTAGTGACAGTGATGACAATGAGGCAACAATCTCACATGAAATGTGGTCTACAGGGTCTGCAAAGTCCACCTGTGCCTGAATAGTGAGTGGACCTGCTCTGTTAGGTACCAAGAAGTAATGGTACTAATGTAATGATGAAGTAATGGTACTAATGTAAGGAATTCTGAAGTAATGGTACTAATGTAATGATGAAGTAATGGCACTAATGTAATGATGACGTAATGGTACAAATGTAAGGAATTCTGAGGTAATGGTACTAATATAATGATGAAGTAATAGTACTAATGTAATGATGAAGTAATGGTACTAATGTAAGGAATGATGTTCAAAGGGATCATGTGGATGTGGACAGGGGTCTGAATCAGCACTTGTGTTGGTCTAATGTTCTAAAATACATGTTCTTTTCACCGTACATGTGTTTTTCCTTGTATGTTTTTTTTTTTATAAATACTTATTGGATTTTTACCCTACCCCCTCAAAGGGGAGGCAAGGGGTATTGTTTTTGATTCGATTTGTTTTTTGACATTATAGCAGCAAAACTATTGGTTGAACTGAAACCAAATTGGATTTATAGATTGCCAGTGACTCACAGTCAAAGGTCAAATTTTTTATGGATTACAAGAAAATTCCATTTACATTTAAAATGGGCAAACCTTCACACGTCTGTAGCAGCAAAACCATTTTTTTATTGATGCAAAAATAAGATACAATACCTCTGAGGGTTGGGCCTTGTTGTGCCTGGCAGGACTTGTTTTTTTTTTTTCCTCCTTACCACTTACGGTTTAAGAACCAAATATGGTAACTTTATTGACCTTAATTTTCTACTTAATGATTTTTTAAAAAATGCTGAAAAATTTCACAAAAGTAAATCTTGTTACGTCCTCCAATAACATATTAAGGTTGAAATTTAGTATTTCTATGAGTGTTCTATAAAGGGTTAATATTGCGAAATGACTAGAATTCATCTTATTTCCTTGTGACACATGTACTTCTGACAAATCCAGAAGGATTAAAATAAAAATGGCCGTTTTGCTCCACTGCTTAAGAAAAAATAAACACGGATAAGTACATGTCAGACTTATCCAAATTCTGTCGGGAACTTTTCATCATCAGTAAAACAGAAGGTTATTCTTCACATTAACTGGTCATTTCAGCCCGGACATAAAAAAAAAAAAAGTGGATGTAAATTTGTAATTTGTGACATGTTTTATTTGTGGTTGTTAACTTTACTGCTCAAACAAGCAACTGGACAGCTTAGTGGCTTACATCGCTGACTTTGGTGCGGAAGGTTGCCAGTTTGAATCCCAGGTGGGCCCTTGGGCAAGGCACTTGACACTATACATGCCTATACATTGTAAGTTGCTTTGGATAAAAGAGTCAGCCAAATGTAATGTAACTGTAATAATAAAAACAGACAGTGAATACAGTGAGCGACAGAACGAATGAGGAAAGGTAACGGAACAGCAGGAAACACACGAAATACTAAACTGCATTTCTGACATCCAGTAGATCTGTAAGAGTACATCTGGGAGTTATTTTGATAAAGACTTGTCATTTAACTGACCCATTAAACAAGTCCCTAGGACAGCTGTCAAACATCTCCAACAAAATTAGCATCATCCTGTCCCAAAGCAACACAGAAAAATGAGTCCATGCGTTTATCTCTTCCAGGTTGGACTGCTTTAACTCCCTACAATTGCAATGTCCAAGTTTAGTAAAAAGCCTGTAGTTAATTCAACACGCTGCAGCACCAGTATTAAGAGGAGTGGGAAAATGAAATCACAACTCCTCAATGTTAGATTTTATTCACCGGCATCCTGTAAAATCTATTGAAAATCCATGAACAACACAAAGTCCTGAGCAATACAGTTCTGTTCAACATTAGAGCTCCTTGTACCTACAACCCAAACACAACACATACTGATGTTACAGCGTAAGAACTACACAAGGAGAAAGACCGTTCAGTTTCCATCCAGTTAGGACTGGATCTGATGGTCCAGAACCATCCTTTGTTTTATGTGCATAGTCCGAGGCTTAAGGAAGACGTTTATATAACACTTAAAAAATGGTATCACTCTGACCAGATCTGGACTTTAAGGGTGCACTCACACTTCTGTTGGACTTTAAGGGTGCACTCACACTTCTGTTGGACTTTAAGGGTGCACTCACACTTCTGTTAGACTTTAAGGGTGCACTCACACTTCTGTTAGACTTTAAGGGTGCACTCACACTTCTGTTAGACTTTAAGGGTGCACTCACACTTCTGTTAGACTTTAAGGGTGCACTCACACTTCTGTTAGACTTTAAGGGTGCACT
>JAPSES010040759.1:0-12308 GCA_029822895.1 Maxillicosta whitleyi
AGTGACTTGGGGGGGGGGGGGGGCAGGACAGTGGGGGTTAAGAGGTTTTTCTTTTCAGCTGTCCACAGACATCCACAGTGAAACCAGAGTCCATGTGTGAACGCCTACACATGGACTCTGGACTCATTCATGGATCATTTGTGCAGCATGTGGTTCTAATTTTATTGGATTTTCCTTCATATTTTGCAGGTCTGGTATTATGTCCCATCCACACAATATGAACCTGTATGCCTGGGATCCTGATCCGCACTACAGTGTTTTATTAAAACACAGACAAAACTGTTTTCAACTTTGAAACAACACTGGCACACAGATGTTTTAGAGGGTTCCATACATTTGTTTAGACTTTGCAGGAACAAAAAGTTAATGAGTTTTATGTGAGCTCATGTGTGATAAGAGTCTTGGATACGCCACAGATCAGTGTTTGGACTGCATTAGTATTTACTCCCTTTGGACACCTTCATGACCTCACTGACTTCCATTAAAGCTGTTTTTAATCTCACTATTACAGAATATAACCATCATCATATACACTTTATCACAGGAAACCTGGAGCGTTACACTCAAACAATGACCATTTATCATGTTTTTCTTGTGTTTTCAGAAATATAGATATGTAGAACAAAAGGCAAATAGAATTTGGTCTTAAAATTGAGAAAGAAAACATCCATTTACACAAATATCAGTTGTGTGGTGTATGACCTCCACCTTTAAACCGTGGTACATGGCAGTGGAAGTGAGCGCAGTAACAGCTGTGCACGTCGTACCTTTGTGAGCAGCCTCAGGTCTGTTCGGTGCCCGGGGGGGTAAAGGGTGGTCGTTGAAGCCGTAGCCAGGGTTCACATTCTCATAGTCATGTACACGAGTCTGAGGAGGCCTGGTTCAGTCCAAGAGACGCACACACACACGCACACACACACACACACACAAACACACAAGGATTTGGAAGCTGTTTGGATGTTTGCTTTAGCTCAGACTGTCGTATGGAGCCTCGTACCTGACAGGCTTGTTGTGGTTCTTCTGCCTCTGGTACTCGTACTCGTCTCGTGTTCTGGGCCGGACGACTTCCTCTGAATTTGGCTGCGAACCAATGAAAATTAAGCTTCTTACACTTGAGCGTACGTGCCCTCTTCAACTTTATGTACGTCATAAAAACAACAAAGTGAACATTGTAAAATGTTGAAGCACATTTACCCGGTAGTCTCCCTCGTGCCGCCTCCTCTCCATGGCCATTCTTTCCAGGGCCATCCTCTCTCGCTCCTTCTCTTGCTCCCGCTCTTTCTCCCGCTCCCGATTCTTCTTGTACTCCTTCTTGTCTTGTTCCATCAGCAGTCGGGCGATTTCCTGTCAGTGAGACACGGTAAACGTACTTGGATAACAGCCACAGACACAGACAGACCAGTGTGTGGGTAACACACCAGCTGCATGTGGCAGCTCATCTGAAGTATCTGCAGTTCTACTCAAACAAATGCTCACAACTGGGACACATTTTCTGGATACAACCTATTTACAGACTTTCATCAATTCAACCAGACCAATGGCATCAGTTTTAGAATAGTTCATTTCTTCTTTCAGAATGTTAACCTAATATAAGCTTATATTTTGATTCTATTGGCAGAGCAGAGGAAATTAAAGACTATAAAAATAGGAGGAAAAAAATACAACTTTCCAGACTTCATGCCCACTCACCTCATCTTGTGCTACTTGAGCTGCACGTGAATGCATCTTGCTCGCCTGAAACAAAAAAAAATTAATAATAACAATAATTCAAGAAGTGACAGTTTGCCCAAACTGGAAAATATTATTAATCAAATAACAGTTTAAGAGAAATAATTGTACAACATGTACAAATCTTATGATTCATCCAATATCTCGAACATACACCAGGTGTTCCATGTTTTGTTGGGATGATTCCAGTCTCATTGGCTTCATGTGAATAAACCCAGTCAAACCTGGTTTCCTTCATTTACCTTGATCTCCTCGTCCTGGAGTTTCCGGGCCACCTCCATGTCCTTCAGCTCCTGCTCACGCAGATCCAGCTTGATCATCCCCTTAGTGGCTTCATTCAGTCTATGCTCCGTCTCTGCTATGACTGCTCCGCTCCCTCGGTGCACGATACGACCTGTAAATGTCCACAGGGTATGTTAACGCCACAGATTAAGGCTGAAGCTACCCATCATTTATCAGTCAAATGATCTGTTGAATTAGTCCTTCAGATCAGTGATTCTCAACTGGTGGGTCATGACCCAAAGGTGGGTTGTAAATCTGTTTTCAGTGGGTCGTGGCACGGAGCTGTGCATCGTTCATTCACACTCCCCAACAGTAGGTGGCGGTAATGCACTATAATGATAATTAAAACCAGACATTTCACAGCATAAAAAAATCAAACATTTTATATTCAAATCAAGGCAAAACTGAAGTGTAATAATGATTACATTAGATATGGTTTTATCTACATTGAGAATAAAAACCTCAGTAATAAAAGTACATTCAGTTACTTATTTAACTATTAAACATAATAGTTCAATAAGTGAATGAATGTACTTTTATTTTTTAGTTAAAATACACCAAATTTAGTGTTTAAGTGAATATTTTCATACTTTTCATCGCCACCTGCTGGTCAGTTTGGTTCAACATTACTTGTTTTCTGTTTTCAAACTGTGATACTCAGTATTATCTTAGGTTCAAAACACACATTTTCATCAAATTCATTTGAAAAAATCACCTTTTATCAATTAGGATTCACAGCCTGTCATGGGGGGGTGATAGTGGGTCCTGATGCCAGAGCAGTTGAGAACCACCACTTTAGATTATCCTTCGTTTTCCAAATATCCATGATTACATAAACAAATTCCTTTGATGTTAATTGTACATTTGTAATCACATGACCCCACATGAGAAGCCAATGAAAAGTTGTCTGGCACATCAAACAGCCTCTTTAACCATTACTGTGAAGAATTATTGTTGCAAAAACAGAGTGATTCTTTGAATACTACAACTGATTTTAGCTGAATTAAAGCAAATAAGCACCTTCATTCAGAGGGCTGCAGTGTGTTACCACTGGTATCGGTTTAATCCCTTTAAAAGGTGGAGTAAGCAATTCCTGAGAAACACTATTGGTATTTGAACTCTGTGGCCAAGAGCCAACAGTCGTCCCTCCCCCGTTACTCCTTCAGATACCCCTCAAATTCCTTGTGCAGTCGAGTGAGCCTCAGACACTTATGTGTGTGGGTCTGACCTATGACCTCGACTGAATCTGCATTGGATTGGAATTACTTCCTTCACTTTTAAAGCCCAGTTCAAACTAGAGATTCACACAAAACCAGGTGAAAAGGGTTCAGGTAAAGGTCATACAGGTGACCCTTTACACAGATCCAGATCAACTCACGGCAGCTGACAGCCTCATCAGTACCCTGGTGAAATGTGCTTTTAGACAGAAATACTGGATAGTGTCAGTTTATGTGAAGATTTATGGGCTGTAGTTGAGCACTAGAACACTGTTACTGTCTGCTGTTGTGGTGAAACCCTGTTGATAGATTGTGTTTGAGCTGGTGTTCTGTTCGTATCTCGTCTTGCTGGGAAACTTTGGTCTGAACTGGGCCTCATGAGGGATGATACAGTGGTTTTAAAACAGCCCTTTGTGTTAAAAAAAAAACTATTCAACTAAAATCACAGCACATATTCCTGTCTTTACACATTGGAATCATTGGTTTGTTCATTCCAACAACTGAGCAGGTGATGCCAGGATGAGTAAAGAGCACACGTCACAGCAGGAACAGTTATTGCAAACTAATTAAAAATGTTTTAATGATTAGGATGTGAGATCAACCCACCACCTGGAAGACACCAGAGAGCACCACAGCACACACACGCCTCCACAGAGCCCAGAGTCAGCTCAGAGTGGTACCTGTCTCTCGATTACCATGAGTAGGACTGCCGGGACCCTCCCCTTGTCCGGGGTCCCAGCGCTCCCAGGTGTCCCCTCTCCCTCTGTCACTGGTGTGCTCGTAAAACACATCTCCGGGGTAGGACTGGACCCGCTGCCGGCCCTTGGCCCTCCTCTCCCCCTCACCGTCGTTGTCCTCCTGCTGCCATGAGGCCCTGCCTTCTCTGGGCCCATCCTGGCTACGTCCTGGTCCTTCATAATAGTCTTCCTGGAGTACTCTGTCCCTGCTCCGCGTCCTCGCTCTATGCTTGTCTCTTTCTTTTTGTCTCTGCCTGTCTCTTGCTCGGTTTCTGTCTGCACTCTGTCCCCGGTCTCTAGACCTCTCCCTGTCTCTTCTTTGGTCTTTTCTCCCATGTTTCTCCCATTCCTTGTCCCTGTCACGATACCTGTCCCTGTCTCTGTCATAGGTTTTGTCCCTCTCTATGGGGTGCTGTGGTGGAGGTGGTCTGGCTGGTCTCTCCTTCCTTCTCACCACTCTCTCTGCACCTCTGTCTGTCTCTGTGGGCGTATACTCTGGGTACCTGTCCCCATGTTTGCCTCTGGAGGGCAGCAGGTGCTCTGGATATGGATCTGCATGCCTGCTCCACCCACTCTCAGCAATTAGGTGGTGTTCAGGGTATCTGGACTGGGGGGCAACTGGGTCCTTTTTGGGGTACCTGCTTCTTTTGGGCTCTGATGAGCTGTAATCTGGAGAGTAATCACGATCTGAGCTGACAGGAGCATATGTGTCATGTCGGTGGTTGGTGTGTCTGTCCAAGTCTAACGGTCTTCTTGCAGCTGAGGATGACGGTGGTGAAGGAGGGAGAGTGGGAGGACAGTGACGTGAAGAGAGTGACGGCAGATGACCATGGAGATGTGAAAAATAACAGAGAGGAATGAAATATGCTAAGATGGTTAGTAGGTTGAGTTTGTTAGCACATGTGAAGGTGATGGTAAAGGCACAAACAACATGCTTTAAATGTAGAAACTGTACTGATTTTAGGTGCACCCAAACATACAGAGATGTGGTTAAATTAAAAATAGGTTAGATCATTAGAAAAGGTTGGTTAAAAAAAAAAAAAAAAAAGACTTGTCATCAGTGTAAAATGTTAAATGTTATTTAAACAGTTATTTAACACATCAGTGTGAACATGGTTTAGTGCTCTTACTATGGTTGGGACCTGAAGCTGGCTCCAAGAACCAACATCGGAACACCAAGTACTGGGTATGCTTTTAAAAAAATGCTGAATTTTAGTTGTGCTTCTTGGTTCCTAAATGATAATTTCTTTTGACTTTCTTTAGAACCACCATGGCATGTTTACTTGTCACAGGTTTTTATGTCGGATGCCCTTCCTGACATGAGGCTTGTGCCCCCTTGTGATATATAACGAAAAGAACCTTTCCCAAAGGATCACCTGGGTCTCGAACCGGCCACACCAAAATCAGTGGCGTTAACCACTGAGCTACACAGTTCTACCCTGCAGTCCCTGCTCCTCTTACCAATCCAACTTCTGAGATGGCTCTACTCTGTCCTCTCCGTCCTCTCCTGGTAGGAAAAGACCACAATGTTGGGCCAAAAGTGTAGTTCATGTCTAAAGCTCATTATCTTTACATTCTTGTCTTATTTTGGCAGTTACACCAATCTGTGGTCAGATTTTCATTTGTTTGTCCTTTGATAATGCAGATAAAGTCCTTCCACCACATTATGAAACCTACAACCTAAATCAAAGAAACTAAAAAAAGTGTAAAAATCTTTAATCTTATTATTTTTAATCTATTACTTATTTGTTTGTTTATTTATTTAAGCTAACCATAACCTAACCCATCCACCAAAGAAATAAAGTCTGTGTGTGTGAAACACACTTCTATATGAATGAAATACAGATCACAGGTTTTCTGTTTAGATCCATCTGTCATATAAACCGGTGCACCTCTGCTGTGTGTTTCCATGTTTAGAAATCTATACAACATGAAACAAAACTAATATTGATAAAAGTCTGTGTTACCCATCTTCTAGCCTAACCTTTATCTAGAAGGCTTCTATTCATTAAGACATGCTAAACTGTAATAACAACTTAATAAATACAGTCCATCATAACCAGAGTCTGAGAAAAAAACTAAGCAAAATAAAACTCAGAATGTTGGCATGTGACTCAAAAGTTTGAGTGAAAACAAATGAGTGGAAAAGCTGATGGGGAAGTCAGTACTGTGTGTACACAGTCAGCTCAATGGAATCTGGCTGATCTAACCGGCTGTTTAACACCAGAGAGACAGTGTGGACTCAAAAAGACAACCGCACTAATACCTGCTCCCTTTTGTCTCATCACTTTGAATGCACTCTTCTTTTTCCTATCTATTTCTATTATTCTGTGTGTGTGTGTGTGTGTGTGTGTGTGTGTGTGTGTGTGTGTGTGTGTGTGTGTGTGTGTGTGTGTGTGTGTGTCTGTGTGTGTGTGTGTGTGCATGCTTTCACTGATCCAAAAAAATAAGAAAATAACACTACTTTTTTTGAGATGTGGCTGAATATTTAAGCATGCGTGAGAAAAAACTAGGAGAATGAAAAGCTCTAATGCAAGTGGATATGAGTGTGAAACCGGACAGGTGTGTGCACAGGCAACCAGAGTAAATAAAAGGAAGCTGATACTGCCACAAATGCTCAGGTACTTATGTAATACCTTGTTGAGCGTGTTACACTAAATAGTCAGCTTCACTGCGTTACAAATATTCTGTGGACCAGTCAGCACAAGACAGAGCAGCCAGATGTCAGACGGTCTATACCCTGTGTGTGTGTCAGCTACAGGTCTTTTCCTGTATAGACTGGACACATACACATACTATAGGAATTTTCAACAGGTGTGTATTTTGCTCTTGTCCTGCTTTGCATCTGATTGTTTACCTTCACCTGTGTATTTACACATAAACCTAACCTTCTGTACAAGTACACCAACAAATATATACATACATAAAGATCAACAGCAGCATGGCAGTCAAAGTATTAAGTAATTTTACTGAAGATCTGAAGTAACAATGTAGACTGGCAACGATTCATACAGTTATGTTTTCAACTGGAAGATTTTCCTTCTTTTTGGCTCAAAGTCTAGAAATGACACCAATGCCTTTTATGATGCATCCAAAATATCTGCTTCTACATTAGACTGAATTCACCTGCAGCCTACTAGGGTCAGACAGCTGAGACAGAGCTCTTCTGTCCTACACTCAAAGTCACCTGATTTAAAAGCTACACCCATTTCAGCAGCAGCTACATTTCACTTCCTGATGCTGATGTTCTTCATCTTCACACACGGCCTGTGCAAACAGTTCTAACACCCGTCTTAATGAACACACAATGATGAATCAGCCACAAAGATAGTGTGTGCATGAAAATAATCATGTGTCTGTGTGACACTGGGATGATCACCACTATGTTACATAATCATGACAAATGTAGAATTATAAACAAAAAATGTGACGTGGGCATTAATACAACCACTCATACTATCATACAAAAGGAGAACACTCTTAAGTTTCTGATCTAAAGCACATTCAGCTGCATTTTTAAACTGAAGCACTGTTAAACCCATTTGCAGTGGCGTTTCCTCTAGAATGGGAATCAAACAATAAATTATTTCACTGTAGGAACATGCAAGCCGCTCTTCAAGGTTTGGGCTTAAAATTGCAAACCTGAAGCTTAGCCTCAAGTCAGCAACAATCCCCTGCAATGCACAACATGAAAAACCTGGTCCACAGACCAATGGGTAATGTCTTTAAACACAAAGGATGCATATTGTCATAAAGTCAGAAATTATATGGACAAAAGCATTGGGACATGTTGAACTGAGGTGTTTCTGTTCTAATAGGGGTCTGGGTACCAAAACAATCACGATCAATGTCATAATAAAGTATTACATTGTGGTAAATACCATAAATATTGATATTTATAGGTCAAATCATCATGAACAGGAGCTCTTACAG
This sequence comes from Maxillicosta whitleyi, assembly GCA_029822895.1. Taxonomy (NCBI): domain Eukaryota; kingdom Metazoa; phylum Chordata; class Actinopteri; order Perciformes; family Neosebastidae; genus Maxillicosta; species Maxillicosta whitleyi. Next base: position 7,898 of record JAPSES010040759.1, read on the forward strand.
CTGTTTTCATGATACGTCCCAATAGTTTTGTCCATATAGTTTATGTGAAAAAAGTAGATGGTTAGTTGTGGTAGAAAATTATCTCTTAGTCACAGCACAAAAAATACTTTAGAAATTTAGAGGGAGAACCTTTAAAATAGAAAATGAAGTAAAAAGCATCAAAAACCACCAACCAAAAGCATTTTGGAAGCAAAGATGACAATTTAAACCAAACTAACCAATGCAATGCAATGATATTTACACCGATATGAAACTACATTATGTCATTAGTCATTATTGTTCTGTATTCCAGACCCATTAGAAAAGAAACACCTGAATCCAACGTGTCCAAATCCTTTGGTCTATGCAGTGTATGATTTAGATAATTATGCTATGAGACTAACGATATGTATGCAGCTCTTCCAAACAGACACACGTGGGACTGTCAAACTCTCCTCCTCACCTCCTTGATCCTCAAAGTAATCCTCGTCAAACTTTGGTTCCATCTGCTTCTGTCTCCTCCTCTCCTCTTTCATCTCCTTCTCCTGCAGCTTACGAGCGATGGCCTGTACACACAACGTAAACACACCGTCACCACAGCACAATACATGGATACACTGGATACAAATATGTCCGTTTCTTTCTTCCATTGTGAATTTTCAAACATGTGAAGTCCTTGTGAGCACAGTGATGAGACGCATACTTAAGTTTAAGTATTGCAAACCAGTGGTTTGGTTTAGTATTTAGTGGAGTTACTACATTTTTTATAGAACCATTAAGCAGTAACAGCTGCCAAAAAAATAAAAACAGTACCAGTGCCCTTATAAATGTTATTAATCAGGTTGTAGATGGTTTATTAATCATTAACACACTTTTATAACACAATAGTAAACAGGACAAACAGTGACAGGTTGCTGCCAAATAATCCACTCCGTGTTGAACCTGAGACTTGTTGGTTACTGAAATTGCCTTCTCTTGTACACCTGTCAGAACTGTTCATACATGTTACATTTAACAACCATTAGCATATTTTCAAATTGAGAAAGTTTCATTTCATTCAAAAACTAGAAAGCTGTTACATCACAGTTTATATACAGACAGTGAATGCACCTTATATTAGTAGCTGTGAGTGTGTTTCATGTAATACTAATGGAATTTCAGTTACATGAACAGTTCGTTTACAGTACTGTATAACACTAGTTTGTGCTAGAAGTGCTTTAACTCAAAGCTAAACATGAAGCTCTACTCAGCTGCATCGAAAGCTCAAGTCCTGCCTCTTCTGCTAATGTTACAGGACAAAAATGTGCCATTTATTACAGACTGTAAAGTAAGATCTAGTTGTGTGTGACACAGCTCAGTACACTGAATCTTTCATCACATCATCCACATTACCAACAACAAAACAGCCATTAGCTCAATGTATGACCTTATGCTCAAAGTTTGGTGAAAAAGTACTAAAAGAGGCAAAAACAACCACAAGTCTGGTCATGTTGAAGCAGCAGAGACATCTTTAGTGACTCTGAACAGATCATGAAGAGAGAAAATTATCCACTACTTTCATGTGTGTAGTCTTTCCATTTCTACATCTTTGTAATCTGACACTTCAACAGTTTAAAAAAAAAAAGGGCATTTTTGACCCAAAAAAACCTCTCAACTTGACAAATCTACATGTAAATGATGGCATAATATTAACAACAAAGAATTCTCTTAAAAATGACTGTAATCTTTTAACTAAAATATGATCTCAGCACTTTATTAAAGATGTATTATGGAATTCTGCACTCAATTAGCACTGACCCTTTACACAGGGAAAAAACACTACATTACTTTGTAATTGTACAAAACAGGTGTAGATTTAAGTGGAAAGCCCCGCCCCACCCATGCCAACATAATCAATGCTACTGTAGAGATCAAAGCATTAGTGGGTGGATAGAGCCGACAGTGCACTGGAATGGGCAGAAATGTAGGAGAATGTGTTTCTCACCGCATCCTTCTCTTCCTGCTGCCGTTGTTGTTCTGCCTGTCGGACCAGTTCTTCCTGAATCTCATGGGCAATCTCATTATCTTGGCGCTCACTTGGGTTCCCACAGGTTTAGAGTGGTTCAGGTGTATATGGGGAAGGGGTGGAGAACATCACAGCATTAATAAAAGCAGGATTTCTAAGTGTTTACAGCCTCATGACTACACCACAGGCTCATGTGTTCCTGTTTAACACACAAGGCACTGCTTCGATGGTCAACGTGGACAAGGTGTTCAGTAAATGTACATTTATCACTGGACCACAGCCCTTTGCTGTACCTCACAGAGCCATGTGGATTGAACACATAATGAATGACTGTTCTCACCATCTCATTCCTTTAAGTGACTTTGTCATCAACACCATCTGCCTGGAGGGAAACTACGCAAACATTACGTCTCACAGATCCACACGATTACATGACTGTAATGCTTTACTCGTGCTCCACCTATACTGCACTTATGTAAAGTTTTGTCCTACAGTACAGAGAGATAATTCTACCCAAATGCTGAAAGAGTGAAGTGATATTTGTAAAAATGTTCAAATCTCATGAAAACACACCTTCATGTGGACGAATAGTTATGGTGCTTGAAATAACTTTACCAAAGTCCTCACTTCACAAAAGTAGTGCAATATATGAATAAAATAATAGGTACGTGAAGAAAACTTAAGAAATGAAACATGTCTGTCATTCTGTTTTTACCAAATGTCTTAAATATTAGGTAAATGAGCCTAAACAATGTCTTCATATAACATATATAACATATATAACATATATAGCTTCATTGGCTGTAAATGAGAATTTGATTTTATATATTTACTCGGGATGTGACAGTATTCAGGAAAACCACCCTGTGCGGGGCGTATGGACCAGTGAAGCCGTTCCAGATGCTACATTGTGCATTACGGACACAGCATATGGACACAACAGCAACAAACAGAACCAGCTTCATTGTCTCTTGCTCATAGCTCCTCTTCCCACAGTGAACACCACAACAAATTTATGAAAAAGTCTGACTGACTCACCAGCTCTGTAAACAAATGGATTGTTTATGGTGGAGTAAACTTTGAAATTGTTCACCATGAGAGAAGAGCTTCATGTGAGTCATGACAGAAAGGCGTACAGGTTTGTGATACTTTGGCATTTTACAGATTTAATGAAAAATGTGCCACCGTCTCCTGCAGCGTTAACCATCTGATCTGGGTCTGAATATGTAAGTACGCTCAGATATCTGTGGAGTGTATATGGCTGACTCTGGCCAACTCTGTGGGGGCCTGACTTATCACTGTATGCCAAAGTTTTGGGACGGAAAGACAGATGGACGGAGGGACTCCCAACTGATGCCAGTGTGGCCGAGGGTAAAAACAAACCAAACAAAAGTCCAGCAGCAAAAGCTTTCAAGAGTTAAAAGAGAACAAAAAACCAAACGGACCATCTTCAACAAACAGTGTCGGCAGTATAAAGGTGTGGGGGGGGGGGTTCCTTAACTGCCATAACTGGCATGAACCTAAAATGAATCTTAATGTGCTTTGAACTCCTGGCGTCTATGCTGCACCATAACTGTCTGAGGGAACACTCATGCGCTACAGCCCAAACGTTAGCTGACATGCTGCAGCTAGCTCTTATACCTGTGCTGTGTGTGTCAACCTAACTTGTCACGGCTCTAGTGTGATTGCTTCTGTGCAGCGCTACTTGATTATGATTGGCTGTTCCTAACCTGAACTGACACAGAATGGCAGTTATTGGATTGTGGTTATTGTACCGTACCAGAACAACTGTTGTCATTAGGTTCAGGGAGTCCCTAATTTACTCCTTTTTCTGACACTTGAAGAGCTCAAGTATGTTGTCCATCCATTTCCCTATTGTTGTGACTCAAGCAGGAAGTTAAACAAAAACTGACTTGCCACCGACTGAGATGGGCAGTACATCACGGAGCTGGAGCATGAAGCCATTACCACTAAATATATAGCTTACACACAAACAGGCATAGTCAGAGGGATAACAGATAGTATGATGGATAAAACAGGCAGCTGAAAAATGACTTCTTCTTCTTCTTGACCAAGCAAATCCCTTTGTTACAAATGCTGGAATGCTTTTAACTTCATACAGATGGAAGTGAACATTGTGTTAACAGTGTAACATATGGACTAACCACAAAAACAGGACTGGATAAAACAAAAGCTGGTACTTGAATATGAGCGACTCTACTCAAATAGAGACATAAAGGACTCTGGTAAAAGCCTGGTTCAAATTAAGAACTATCTGTATTAACAATATGACTCTGCATCCATCTGTGTATTATTTAATGAAACATCACAGAGGATGTGTAAGACATGGAGGCAGTGTGAGCTCCCAGTTCGACAGGCAGCACGGGCCGTGAGGGGAGCATCTGGCCTCTCCCTGGTGGTCCATCC
>JAPSES010040770.1:0-12308 GCA_029822895.1 Maxillicosta whitleyi
TCTGTTCCTTGTCTCAGAGCGAACATTTCCTGAAAATTTCATTAGGTTTGGTCAATAATTAACCCAGATACTGAGAATCAAAATTTTTGGCCCCATTAACTCCAATGTTAATGAAAAATTCAAAGTGATCCAGAATCTAGGATTTCTTCCGGATCACCCCCAAAAGTTAATCATTTCGTCCTTGTGCCATTGGTAACAAATCCTGAAAATTTCATCAAAATCCATCCATAACTTTTTCAGTTATATCGCACACAGACAAACAAACAGACAGACAGACAAACGCTGGCAAAAACATAACCTCCGTGGTGGAGGTAAATATGACTACTTCATATACTGTTGTGTAGCTTGGGCCACAGCAATGCATCATAATCTATAAGGTCATCATTGTAACATCACTGTCCTGGGGGAAAGTCTGTCTAAAAAGTCTAAAGCTCAGAATAAACATGTTTCCAGCTTGGTGACAATGCATTTTTCAGCAAGTACAGGAAGGTTTTTAGAGTTTATTTTACCTAAGAGGGAGAATATTTTTTATATTTAAGAAACACTTTATCTCTCAGTTTATCACAAATATTCATATCAACACATTTGGAGATAATGTGGATGTTTCTGGACAGGAAGGAGATGACAAACTGTAAAATAAAAACGACTAGAGCTGTCAGGCAAATGCAGTGGAATAAAAGTACAATATTTGCATCTGATATAATAAAATACAGGTATAAATGTATACATAATAGAAATACTTGAATAAATAAGTACAGTTTCACCACTGGATTTTTCTAGACATGTGGAGGAAATCTTTTACCATTGTATGAACTATCCTTTAGAAAAAAAAATAAAGAACTTCTCTGCTGTAGAACCATTTATGCCAAATCACCTGCCTGGTTGTTTTCATCCTAAGGACACAAACACATTCAGCAAAGGACATGAACTTATTTCAACACTGCCACGTTTGACATTGCCAGTTAAAATAATGTAGAAAGTGGAGTTTTTAAGCCAAGGAAATGTTCTACACATCACCATGACTTTATTCAGAAGACAATGGTGCTCTTCATGATAGCAGCACTGATCCGAGGACAATTTACAGGAAGACACGTAAGGCCAAAAAAAAAAAAAAATCAATAGTCCGCTGTGAGTTCACCCTCATGAGAAACAATAGAGGATTTATTAGAAACAGGGAAATGACAAGAAGAAATATGCAGAGTTTTCTTTTTTCGTGAGTCACCCCCATGTTTCCTGATACTCTGATACCCTCTGTTTCACCTTATTGATCAGGGCTTCCCTGTTTATGAGCACCAGTTTCTGCTTATTTAACCCGCACTAGCCCGTACTGAGAAGAGTGTCCCACCTGTTGGAAATAGTCAAGGCTGAAAATGGATGCACACTAGCTAACTGTATTCAGTATAATCTGTCTTTTTTTGTTTACCTTTGTTGGAACTGATTGATTGATTGAAGTATTTATTATAATATGAATGTAAGAGGGAACAACAGCTAGCTCAGTGGTAAGATCATGGCCTGGGGTGCATGGGGTCGCCGGTTTCCTGGTCGTATGCATTAAATGAACATAAAAGTTCATTTCCCCCTTTAAATTATAATCCCCCTCATTGAATACTGAATAATTTCTGTATATTTGTTGGTAATAGATTTTTTTAATTTTAGCTTTGTACATTATTTGAGCTGTTTGATAGTCCACAATGTCTGTTGAGTCAGTTTAATAATGAGTTCCTGGTAGTACTTTGTCATGGATTAAACACTTCAACCTTCACCTACCTCCACACAACACACTTCACTCCCCTTACAGAAACTGTACAGATGAATATGATTCCTTCAAACATTTGAGGAGAAACCAAAGTTCTAGATGTCTGTAATGTTTTTGACCAATTCATTTACAGTTTTCAAGTGATTACAAGCAAAAAGAACCTGGGGTTGCAGTTACATTGTCCAAAAATAACCAGTTACTTCCTTTCTCTAATTCCTAACTTCTTCCCCTTCACTGTGCCGAAAAATTTCACGAGGTCAAGCATAGATATGAAGAAAAATTCACAAGGACCTTGGAAAAGACATTTGAAGTTCTGAGAGACTCCTGCTGCTCTCTCACTAAGTGGATGTTAATGTGGGTAGGCAAATATTAAATCAAAATTTTCTCCTTCACACAAAAACTCAAAGTCAGTAAAAACAACACTGTCTCATAACCTCCACTGTCAGCATCAGCTGATAGTTTACATTATAGGTCACAGCCACTGTAAAACCACAAATCACCTCAGTTTTCTCTACGGTTTTCAATACCTACACTAACGATCTGTTTGGAATCATCACAACATGGTCAGAACTAGTCTGAACTGTGGATCAACAAATAACCTAGCAAAGATCATAACATCACCTTCGAAGAAATATTGTGATTTCACTGTCAAGCATCATTCATTTACATCAGCGTTGTGTCCAGTGGTGCAATTCACATTAATAATAATAATAATAATAATAATTTTGTCACTTTCATTGACCCTAAAAGCTGTATCTTATCATTTTATCATCAGTTCCAGTGTGGTGTTAGTTTTCAGTGCCATTTGAGACTGGCAGAGTGACACCCTCTAGTGGTCACATGGGGAACATATCAGCCTGTGTCTGAATTAATTCAGTTCAACATGTGTCAACTGTATATTCTACACATTAATAATAGAGTTGAAATAAAACATATAGCTCATTTAACTTCACATTTTGCATCAACATATGTTATGTTTAATGATTTTAGCAGATCGTAGTATAAGATGGAAAATTCATGTTTTTAAAGTTGATAAATTGTTTTAAAGAACAGACAGGTTTTACAATTTTGCTGAGTTGTGGAACTGCATTATTTCCTCTACCTTCTTCAAAAGTCCACTTTATCCTCTGTTGAAGGAGATACTTAAAGCATTGAAGGTCTTAATTAAGGATTACCTTTGCAACAATGCAAAATGCCAATCCAAAAACTAATCAAATAATAAAACCAAAAGACAAAAGCAACAAGAAGATATCATCACCTTAAATAAATATGAATAAATACAACTTAAGAAGTGATTGAAAGATGTTACTAATTGAAGCAGGTCATCCTAAACATAAATAATGTCCAGGCCACAGTGCATTAATGTGTCGAGGTTATTTATTTATTTATTTAATCACCAATGAGGAACATTCCCAAGCAAAACTACTATTAGAACACATCCCAGGTCTGTGGAGTCATGTCATGACAACTATTTGCCAGAAGCTTCCAGATTGTCTAAAGTGAACTTTGTTTGTATAAATTCTTGACCCCACAATGTCATCATTCATGTAGAATAGAATAGAATAGAATAGAATAGAATAGAATAGAATAGAATTGAATAGAATTGAATTGAATAGAATTGAATTGAATAGAAGAATAGAAGTACTTTATTAATCCCAAACTGGGAAATGGGGTTGTAACTGTATCATGACAGAGACAAAAATGGGAAAGAAAGACAAAACACAACAATAGAATACAATATATACAGTAAGAAAACATAATTTAGACAGAGGTAATGTTTATGTACATAATTAGAATGAACAGTAAAATGAACAGTGAAGTGCACAGTGCGATATAGTTATGATTCTGACCAGGTTTGACATCAGGTGAATTTATTGTACAGTGATATGGCACATGGAAAGATTATTCTGAACTTTTCACATTATCAGTATGAAGTAGACAACTCAACTTAAGTAACACAGGTAGTATATACCTTGCCCCTTCCCCGCTGCATGGCTTCTTCCAAAGACTTCAAAGCAGACGTACTACACAGGCTTCTGTAAGCGGGAATTGTGTGATATGATTCAGACGCACCACTTTGGGTTGAAATGTACTGTCAATAGTAGGAGGTAAACTTTGGAACAACCTGCCCAGTGTCCAGCATACAACACTTTTAAATCTCAATTAAAACAGTGGCTCCTAGAAAACCAGAGATGTATTCATTTTTAATTGTGATACATTATTTGTTTGTTTGTTTTGATGATGCCTATGTCATCATCATGTGTATTTTTTTTTTTTTTTTTTTGTATTTATAGTGAATGAGTGATGTATTAATGTTGGCTATTTTATGTTTTGTTTCTGTCACCTGCCTAAGGACTGCAGATGAAAGGTACTTATTTTTTACTAATTGTGGCATATTTACATGGGTGTATTTTTTATACAGTAGTGTTCATACATATGCACGGTCCCTAAATACATAAAATATTTGGATTTGTGAAAAGCTGACTTGAATGCATTTCGCTGTGTAAACTTCTGACCTCAGCTGTACTAGCAGATAGTTTACTCAGAGCACCACTACTTTCATCCTTGTCCTTCACTTCTTCTATTTAAATAGCTGTTTGTCAGGTCCAACCCAGTGAACAGCTGACATGTGAATCTGCTGTTTTCTTTGTGAAAGTGAGGAGATGAAAAGTAGCACAAATCAACTGATCCATTCACACAGTGTTGTTTTTCTAGTGTGATGCTTAAGACCTGAGACTCTCCTACATGCTGACATCATCATCTTATAATTCAGAAAGTATGCTGCTTGTCTGGCTCGTTATTGCACCTGAGGTGTGCTCAACACTGCGTTCAAGACAATACTACCACACCATCACTGCTTTTGTCAGCCACTCCTTACCCACACACAATCAGGTCAGGTACAAAAGTAAGTAAACCTGTGGTATTTAGGACCTCAAACTGGTTGACTCCAGCCTCAGGAACAATTTAGTCTGAGTGTGTTTGTAAAAATGTGTTCACAGGAGCCACCCTGTACCATTTACCATGTCATCAGTGACGATTGAATTTTAAGAGAAGTAGTGGTAAAGATTAAGGCAGTTTGACAGTGTATGGTTTTCTGCTTGTTTGGTTTTTTTTGTACAAGACTTATATATGTTTGTGACTTACACTACTGTCAGGAGTACATCGAACATTAAAAATAAAACATTTTACTTTGATTATGTGTGTATGTATGTATATATATTAGGCTTTTGATTAATACAAACACTTAGTTTATTTACTCCACTGTCCTTACGTGGACCGTATTTTTAATCAGGTGAATTGTTAAATAAATACATTATATTTCAAAGAGGCTTATCATTCTCTCCTTCAGTAAAGGATTGGTCCAGTGTATCTTCTGCTAAATGAGATACTAAAGGATTCATCAAATCCTCCTTTCCTTGTTCTTCAGAGTGGAGTTTCCCAAATCACTTCAACTCAAAACCAGAGCAGTTGAATTCTCCACAGTACTGTTTTTTTTTTTTTCATTGTTTTAATTCCATGTTCTTAACATCTTGCTGCAGTTTCTATGTAAATTTTAGTCTTTTATGTTGTCTGAGTCTCATTGGCCATATATGTCTCATTGTGTCTCTTACATTCTTTTAGTTATTTACATTTTGCTGCATCTTTTACATTATTGAGATTTTTTTTTGTGTCATTTACATTTTAATACATCATGTGCATCTGAGGACCCTCTTCATTTCTTATGTTTTTCTTCTCTTATTCTTTCTTAATTAGGAAGCTGAATTCACATTTCATACTATTTTTACTCTGACAATTGTTGGCTCGCTCAAAATAGTTCTCCTAAACAGGTTGCGCTATTTCTGGCAGTCAATATTTAATTTATTTTCAGAGATCTTTGAAACCCCAATAGAATGTCATATTGTCACTGCAATATTTGGAGTAATTCCACAGAATATACACATTTATTTTATTTTATTATTATATATTTTTATTATTATTATTCTATTATGTATTCACTTTGGATGTGTATGTTTGGATGTTTTTGTTGGAATAGGGGGCGCATCGGAGTTGGCACTTTGTTGGAGTGGGGATAAATAAATATGTTTCTGAATTTTATATATATTTAAATGTACTGTTAAAAAAAAATTTGGAGAAAAAAAATGGCTCCTAACCATTTTGGGTTTTTGGAATGTCAGATTTGCAGAATTTCTACCGTTCAAACTCTATGATGGAAGACATTCAGATACTTTTGAGTCATTTCACTAACTTGGAAATCTTGTGATGCTGAAAGGGGTGTGCACCTCATGTCTTTATGGATGTGAATCATTATTTGTGTTTGTTTTGTTGCAAAAAGAATCCTGATTCATTCCTACACTGTATTGTTTTTCCTGAGAAACCTTCAAACTGGTTATTAAAATAACTAAGTCCTGTTATGTATATTTAATGTGGTTGGTGCTGTCTACATGCTACTCTCAAACATCCATTCAAAATAGGCTTCAAATAAGACGATTGTATTATCCTGCATCATATTAAACGTACTTTTCAAAGGGAAACAGAAATGCGCTGTTCTGTAGCTTGGGCAGAGAATAATAACATTTATTTGATGTCAAAAAGATATAACTGGCAGTCTTCTCACTGACTGTATCAATTTACATTTGTTCATGTTTTTTTCACCAGGAGTGTGTCTTTGAACAACTCGAGGTCAAGCAGAATATCTTCCAGGACATTGAGCGACTTTCAGGAAAAGACGTCATCCTGAGCAGCTCCACCTCCTGTCTGGTGCCAAGCAACGTCTTCTCCAAAGTCCAGAACAAAAGTCGTTGCATAGTCTCCCATCCAGTGAGTGCCAAACTGTGTTGTGTTTTGTCATATTCATCAGTAAAAAGTACCCTGAAAATTAGACTATTACTGTTTTTTTGTTGTTTTTTTTTTACTGTATATTAAAATATATGACTACCCTGTGCAATATTTAACATTCAGTTAGTAATAAGGATGTCAAACTATTATTTGTTCCTATTAAACTGCTAAAGAAATACAATACACACCTGAATATCAATCTATCATCCAGCCACGTGTCTTAAAATGCTTGGAGGGCTCTTTGTGCAATCAGACCCCACAGTGTTACAGCACACAGTTTATCCAAGCAGAGTTAGGAAGGTTCGTTTAGAAATGGAACACGTTTCAGATTCAAAGTTGGCTAAAAGATGCACATTCTTTACTCAAGCAAAAGTCTGGAAATCTCAGTTTAAAAAAAGACAAACAAACAAAAATATTCAACAAGAGTACAAGTAGGGACTCAACTTTATTACACAAATGAAAGGAAAAAAAAAACACACATTTCTGCCAACGGAGCTTCTCATCTTATCATATGAAGTCTATTAAACCATTATATCTTTAACCGTAAAAAAATTGTACACTTTTTTTTTAAGTGTTTGTTATTGGTGTTTTGGAAAATGTAAGTAATAGAATATACAAATTTTTGTGTTAATATCAAGTAATATCTAAAAAGTCCACAATAACTAAATACAGCATTTTACCTTTTTTCTCACAAACTGTAGCATGATTATAATTACATTTATTTATTTATTTTGTGATTTAATTACGTCACACCACTGTAGGTAACATTGGCAGTACATGTGTTACCTCCCAACACTGCCTCAGAGCTAAACTGACTGTGATATACATGTATATATGACACATAGATAACTTATATATAAATATCCTTATGAACATGTATACACTTACATAGAAATGAAACTAAAATACAGCAGCCATGATAATAAAAAAAATAAAACTAAGAATCTGAACGTCATGTCCCTACTTTCCAGATACCATAATGTTCATATATGGTTCCCATAATTGTACAAATTCCTCTAGTTTTCCTTTGGTAATATATATATCACAGTTACCAGTAACGTCTAGTACATGGATATACATTCCTGTATCATCCAAATTTATTACTGCAGTGTCAATTTGGATTTACCCTAAGAGAATCATTAAAGGTGCATCTTCTTTTATCTTATGTTCCCCATTGTCACTTAATCAATACTGATGTATGATGTCCTCCTACTTCACAGGTAAATCCCCCCTACTATGTTAAACTGGTGGAACTGGTGCCTCACCCAGAGACTGTATCCACTGTTATGGACACCACCCATGCTCTGATGACAGCGGTAAAACACTAGTTTCAAAACACTGATCTGTTATTAAGGAATACCAGTGCTCATGGAGAGGGATAAGATAAGATAAGATAATCCTTTATTAGTCTCCCGCAGGAAAAATTCACAGTGTTTACAGCAGCAAATACCCTGTATAGGAAAGCACACAAGAAATAAAATAAGAAAAATAAAATAAAATAGCAAAATATAAAAACCAGATAAATATAAGTGAATGAGGGATTAATGACTGTTGAAGTAAGACACATACAAAAGGACTGGAGCAATGTGGTTTATTTAGTGCTAATAAGAACTGAAGCCTACCTTCTGAGTTGTTCTTCATGATGTCCTTTTAGTATTTCCCTGATGGAAAAGGCAGATCATGGTGTCTGTCCATCCGTCTATTTGGAGCATACATCCAAAACCATTCAATATTGTCTTTTTTTTAATCATGTTCTTTTTATTAAGATTTTAAGAAGTATAAATACACTTACATTTATTATACAAGCATTTTTCCTTTTTTTTTAACCCAACAAATTAATTTTACTTGTGTTTATGTAGTTTCAAAGTGAGGTCCATTCAACATTTTCTTTATCAAACTTGATATTTTTTATCTGTTAGGTGTTACAAGTCATTTGCAAATGTTGTATATCATGCCTTTTGTCATCATTTCATTTCCTGAACACAAATATAAAACCATTCAACATTTTTCTTGTAAACCACTAAAAAAATGCTTGCTCAGTTTGTTTCCTACAGTAGAAAATCAAGCTTAAACACAGTTACTCATTCACAAATTAAGAGGAAACTTCTTAAAACCCATTCGTGCAGTTTCCTCAGATGTTCTGGTATTTACCAATGTTTTCTTGTATTGGATTTTTTTCTTAGGGAAGAACATGAACATAATCTACAAAGTCACAAGAGCACATCTTTGCACATTTGACAAGTTTGTGTGATATATCAGCTTATTATATTTATCTGACTTCTTTACTGACAGTAGTTTAATATCATAATACAAAGATTTACAATACAGAATTATTTTTTTATATTATTAAATTTTTTTATTTTTTTATTTCGGTCTTTAAGTCTTCCAGTTAATTACAACTTCACTAACACTTAGGAGGCTTTATTACAGTGTGAGCTGTCCTCATGTAACTTCACGGAGCCATTCCTTAACCAGACCATGTAACCCTGTACTACTGCATACTCAGGCTCTTGACACAGAGTCAAGATGTTGCATAATTACACCTACAGTTACTTTATTAACCCTATTGTGATCTACAAATACATACATGCATATTCTTTACAATAGAGTTCACCATCAGCATCTTAAAATGTTCCTGTCATCAACATGTCCTGTCCTTTTATGAGGAGTGGCACAATATTTACTTGCTAATTGGTGATTGTGGGTGCGGCCACTTAATTTAAGAAGACAATAGGTTCAATGATTCATTCTGCAATTAAAGAGCACGTGCATCAATCTGATGTAGACTTTTGCATAGCACTTTTGTTTAAGAACAAATGTAAGAAAAGGCTGAAAATACTGATGAATGAAGCCTATTGTTTATGCCTTGATGCTGTAAAACAGACAAAAGTACAAGTGTTTCCTTTTCAGAGTTGTGTAACTGACATGGATGGTTTCTGTTGATTCAGGTTGGTCAGGCGCCTGTCCGTCTGAAGAAAGAAATAGATGGGTTCGCCCTCAACAGAGTGCAGGCAGCCATTATTGCAGAGTCCTGGAGACTGGTCCAGGTGAGTGTAGGTGGAGGCTGGTGCTCATTTAAGGTGAACAATTGTCTGATTGCGTTTTTGTTTTTGTTTTTAAAGACACCTCATCCTCTGTTTTCTTTTCCTGCACCTCCAGATGTGTTGTTTTTTTTTTGTATAGTGTATCTGATATGACATTGGAAAACCATCGAATTAAAATAAGTAGCACTTAATAGCACTGGTTATATATCACTTTTTTTAAAGCCAGGTTACAAAATGTTCTATGAGGTGAGAATGCAGCACAATATAAGCTTTTATCATAAGAATTATGAAGGACACAGAAGAAAATATGTACATAAGAGTGATGATAAAATCTACAATAATATTAAATTCAAAGACGTACTAAGATGTGCAAAAAAACATTTTTATCATATGAAGTTTGGTCTTATAAGCTATCGTTATTCAAAAAAGAATATTATACAAAGGTGGGTTTTAAGACAGTTCAATTTAGGTCAAATTAAAGTTGTCAATGAAGAGACAAATGAAGCTATTTATTGGACTAGTTAGTAATTTATTTCATAAAGTATTTCTATATTAAACGTGTGAAAAGGTGTAAACTGAAGTAACAGTTGATTAATGCATATCCTATTTACAAGAAGGAAAGTTGCAGAAACAAAACAAGATGGCACGTTTTAAAGCAATAATACAAATAAAATAAATATTATAGATGACTTTCTTGTACATATCTGGTTTATTTCAGCATCCAAGCCACAATTGTATCAAATTTCTGGTTGATCAGGGTCATGGTTTGTTTACACCTGCATTGGCAATGGGAACATTCCAGTACCTGTCTGATAAAGGAAGATGCTTTTTTTTCCATTCCACACCCAAATACAGTAAACACCTGGAAGGACAATATTGTGAAATGGTCTAGCGTCATGACCGGCAAGATTTTTTGGTATTTTGTGGCCTCAGTGGCGGTAGATGGGAACACCATCAACAACGTAAAAAGCTCAGAGGCATACCAGAATGTGCACAGTGACAAACTTGGTTGTGTATTAGTATATCTAAGCAAAATCTATCCTGTAATAATCCAAATGAGAGCACACCAAAGTATTGATAATTAATCCAGCGTCACTGTAAGGCAAGATAAATGAACTTTGGCTGTGGAGTGTATTGACTTATTTTATAAAGTTTTGCAACGTTTCTAAAGTTTTTACTACATTTTGAAAATTCATAAATTATGAAATTGAAATTAGTGCAGACGTGGAGACCAATCGTTCTAAAAGAAAACTTAAAATAGGCACCTTAGCAAGAGCTGTGTTTTTATTGTTTGCTGATATTGCACGTATGATATATAGTTTTGATTAAAAAAAATATTTTTGACTTGTGATTTGCCTTGAGTTCAGAAAACTCTATTAAAAACCATAAATCATTTATTGATTTGTGTCATAATATTACCCACCTTTATATTCTACTGTTTCTCAGAGAAAAATGCATTATTGAACAAGTTTTTGTTTACAGAAAAATACAAACAAAAATTCTGTCCAAAATGATACCAGGTTATGATAAGGTTATATTGCATTAAAAAGTAGTCGACTTAAAAGGGAGGTTAGATTTAATACCAATTTTATTTTTGAAAAAGATTAAAGAACAACGCACTTTAATTTTCACCTTCAGGAGAGGAACAGACAGTGATTTTTTTATTTTTTTATTTTGGGGGCTCATTACAATGTTTTCATTCAGATACACAATATGAATGCAGCTACTTAGTGGAGACAAAAAGCACAAACAGAAGCACATTTCATTCTGTGTATTCTGGCCAAGAGCTCCTCATAGTCGGAGGCTTTGTGTGTTTGAGTGGAGCTGCTGATGGGTTTGTAATAGAGGCAGAAAGGAGGAAGCCTCTTGTCAGTTCACCTCAGCCATTATCCACATGCTCTCCTTCCAAATGAAAAGCAATGAGCGTAAATGAGCCTTAGCCTCCGGTGACAGCCATAATAACATGATCAGCCTTGGAAGAAATGCTCAGAATGATAATGACAGAGAGGTTTTACTGGAACTTAACTTGTGTGCTGTGTTACCTGAACCATTTCAATGTTATTTGGGCTGCAAATAATGATAATAATATTTATGTACTTGGGTTTCAAAATCCATGTTACTATGACTTTACAATTCAGTGTGGAAAACATTAAGAACAGTAAAAATACTCCAACGGAAATATGTATAACTCACCTTCTGGGTTTCCTCAGGCAGATTTTTCAGAGTCTTGACTTCATCTGTAAGTTTTCCATAATTACGTTTCTATTTTCACAATGACAAATGATGCTTATCTGAAGGTCTTGTCACACAATAACATACAACAGTGTAATTGCCATTGAAGGTGAGAAATATATGGTATACAAAGTGTCAAACTCTAAAAACGCTTAATTCTATACTTTACACAATATAACCTTTAACATATTTTTTGTTCAACCCTCCCTACTTTGTAAACAGTCTTAAGTTTTGTAGTTCAACTGGAAATTGTTCATCTGTAAACACACCACAGTATTTTCATATATATCATATATCAGTAAACTGTTCATATATAAAGTGATACATAAGGTAGTAAATTCAAAATGTCATAAATTTAGAAAACCTTCGTATCAATTCCTATAAAAGACTATTATCAATCTGATCATTTTCAACAGTTGAACCAACTTTTGGTGACGACA
>JAPSES010040791.1:0-12307 GCA_029822895.1 Maxillicosta whitleyi
GTCGTACATCATGGATGTTTCCCAACTACATGAATTTCACACAAACACATGAACATTGGTAGAAAACACAAAATTCATGTGGTTTTTCCCGTAAAATTTTAAGTGCTTTTATCAGAATTTTATTATTTTTTTCAAGATTTGTTTTATTGATTCCATTCTTTTCATAAATGTACATAAAACACTGGATGGGACGGGAAAAATAAGAAACAAGTGAAGCTGCTTTTGACCAGTTTCTGTAAAGAGTGCAGCAGAAACAAACTGTGTGTACATGTTGAAGCATTAAATCGACCACCTGTTGCTTTCCTTTCTAAAACACACACACACACACACACACTGCCGTCATTCTTTTCTTTCCAACACTGAAAGTGTGTGTGTGTGTGTGTGTGTGTGTTTGGTATGTAGGACTCAGTTACATGCTTTCCAGGCGTGTCAGTTCGTGTCAGTTCCTGTTTTTGCGGAGGTTGTGTTCATCTCTAATCTCCTGAAAATGATCCTGGTTCCTCTGCGCCTGTCAGTCGTCTGTGTGGGCACAGAGACCTGAAGGTCCGTCGCTACAGCAACAGGCTGAACAGACGAAGCTCTGAGCAGGAAGAGACGCCACACGGACCAGAACACGCCAAGATCGGACTGATCTGAAGACACGAGAAGGTCCACAGGTAGGACAGGAAGCTGAATGCAGGTCACATGACTCCTGAACCCATCACTGGTGCAGCCACAGAGTTTAAAGGACCACACTGTTAGCTTAGCTTAGCATGAAGACTGTCAACAGAGGGAAACTATTAGCCTAGCTCAGCACAAAGACTATAAACCAGGAAAGACATTTTTAAGTACTTTAAAACTACGGCAGATTTACATTGAGATTTAATGTTTTGTTTTACTGGTTATGAAGTGCGATATATTTTTCCTTATTAAATAATAGTTCAAATACTTGTTTCATGGATCAGAGAGTGATGTTCGACTCAAACAGTCTACAGTCATCAACAACTTAACTCCATCTACATGAAGGCATTAAGCTGATTGTCAATACTTAGCCGTAGCTGCAGAGAAGTTCAAGTTAAAACGTTGTAACAGAACACGTCTGCCGGTGTTCAGCGGCTCAAATGCAGACATCCAAAGGCCACTCTCGCCTCCTTATTTTTCACCTCAAGCTCTCGATGCTTGAGTTTTTGTGAGTGATCATGGTGTGTGTGTCACTTGAAGGATGTCTGTGATGTGAGGAGCTTTGACAGAGGTTGTCCAGTTAAATTTCATGAACAGTGGGGTGACCTTTGATAACGGATCGTCCAGTGTTCCAGACGTTCAAGGACAAAGGAAAGGAAATATTGGAAGTCATTTCCTCTGCATGTGGAAAATTCAGACAGTCATCATGGGCGACACTGACAGACTAATGGGTCATTACACCCGGGAACCTTCCTGAGATAAAAGGTCTGTTTGGACCGAAAGAGTCAAGTAACTGAGGAATTACAACATATTTAAGTATTGAGAAAAGGGAAGAGTGAACTTTACCTCAGTAAATAATGTCATTTACATTAAGCATATTGTCTAACATTAGCAGTAATTGGCTGACAGATTAAAATTAGATGCGCTGCTTGATGTAAATTTGCTACAGTGTGGCTGGTTTAGTAACAACTTTCAGTCAAGAAAAATTTGAGGTGATGCTGCAGGCGTCGTCAGGAGGAAACACCTCAGCAAAGTGAGAGGAGGACGACGTCTGAGGGGAAAACCATGACTGATAGGGTGAAAATCAACATTCACACCTCTGTAAACAGACATCGGGTTTAAAGTCAAGTAGCATAGACCGCTGTTGGCTTCAACCCCCCCCCCCCCCGCCGCTGCCGCCAAGTCCAAGACGAGTCCCAGACCTTCAAAACGGGCTCCAGACACCAGTCTTCAGATGCTGATTGGATCTTTTCAGAGTGGTTCTTTAACCAGTTTACTGTGGTGTAAATGCCCATCAAGTCTGTGGGGGGGTGGGGGCATGACAGTAGAAGGTCCAACTGGTCAGGACTCAACCTGGGACTCAGGACACGATCATCCTCTCACTCAGTTCCTGGAAGCAGAAGCTGCTGATTCCTTGTAAAGTGAGGACGGAGCGGTGCCTCGGCCAAATGATGACACCGACATGGATCAGAGACGGGTCGGAGTCCGGCTGACTGACGGTAAAGACCAACCTCCCATCCAGCTTTAAAGGCTCAAACCTGAAACTGGACACAATTTAGTCCCATCATGTTCTCATAAATAAATCAAGTGAAGTTAAAGCTGAAGTGAAAATCAGCTGCTCGGTCAGATGAAAGCAGGAGCAGCAACGACGTGTCCAAGTGTTCACATTAAAGATTCACCGTGTCGGAGACTCTGACAGAAGATCCGGTTTCAAAGGAGACGCTCGGGTTCAGCAGCAGTTAAACCTGAAGGATCCACTTTAAGGAGATCCAGATCTGCTGTCAGACTCATCTACAACGCATGGAGGATCACGTCGAACATCTACATGTTCAGACTGAACTGTAGATCTGACATGTAGATACTACAGAGGAACATGAACACAAACTAAAGTCTGAATCTCTGTAACAACGAACAAAAAGAACAGGTTTGTTCTAATACAGAACGTCTGAAACTCAAACCCTTCCAGGCCATCATTGGACGACTTTACTTTGAGGTTTTAATTGTGTTTTCTCTTCACTGTTTGAATGCCTTTGTTGCCGGCGTTCCTCCGTACGTCCAGTGAATCTGTGGTCGGTGTCAGGTTTCATCAGACACATTTCCTCCTGCTCTTATTCTCTGTGGGATCGTGGTGTGATGTTCAGGTCGTAACTTCTAACAGTCGTTCTGTGTGAAGGTCAGAGCAGGATGGACCGGACGGTGTCGGTCGGCCTCAGATTTATGAAGCCACACCTGGTCCAGACCTTTGATGGAGACGATGACAGCTCGAGGCGTTTGGCTCCCTATCGCCTTTCAGGAGCCTCGTGTGTTTATCCGTGTGTCATCTACAACATGAACGCGCCGTGTGTGTTTATCTAACGGCGCCTGCTTCTGTTTCAGGTCGTCATGTCGTCTCTTGGATCCGCCGCCGTCCTCCTGCTGCTGTGGAGCTGCTGCTTCATCTTGATCCCGCCCTGCACAGGTCAAGGTAAGGTCGCCGCGTCACATGAGAGATGAGAAAATGACAAACTCATCATAGTAGGGCTGCACGGTTAACGGTTAAAAGGTCGCAATCTCAATTCAAACATGTACGTGATCTCATTTCTAAACACGGGGTGGTTCTTAAACATTTTATTTGACGGCTGCGTTACAAACAAACACAGAACCGCCTCCTCCTCTCTCAACAAATGGTAAAGCGCTGCTACATCATGTGACCCCTGCTGCCGTCGGCTGCAGTTGAGTGAGGAAAGAGTGAATGACAGCGGAGGAATGTCTGCGGTAAAGACAATGAAATGGATGAAAACCCCAGTGGGCGTGGCCACAGTCACCCACCTGAACCCGTGCCCTGTAAAGGTTAACATTCGGTTAATGTTATGTTAATGTCATGTCGGTCTTTTCTGTTGTCCAGATCCAAGTGTTTTTTCACTTTCACTTCTCTGACTTGTGCACCATTGTTCTTCTTTTCTTTGCCAGTGACGATAACTCGGCCTTTAACCAACAATCAAAACTCTCACCCGCCAAAATATTCTGCGTTTCAGCTCCTTGTCACTATACCACACATTTCATACAAAACAATCATCATTGTCACATTAGACTTATTACATATATATATATATATATATACATATATATATATATATATATGTATAAGCCCCCAACTGAACCCCACGCATGCCTCCCCCCTACAGAATTCCACAGTAAAAACTGAAATTTATAATGAAAAAAATTCTGCAGATCAGCTGACATTGCTTACAGGACTACTACTACAGGGAGTGATATGAAAGATGTGACATAAAAGTACCAGTTTTCCTTGACAACAGTGCAATAAATATTTTGTGAAAAAAAAAAAATCATGCCAAAGAATTGTGATCAGAGTTCTAAGCGCTTCACATTTTGGTCAGAATCGTGCAGCCCTACATCATACCAACACTGATGAAACTTCACTGATGCGTTCAGGATCACATGGCATTTCCTGTAACTGTTTTGTTCTGATCCAGTGTCTGGTCAGCTACGTCACTGAGCCTGTTAACATTCACACTAATCATTATCTGATTTGGGGAGTTATCAGATTATTGATCATTTAAACAGTATAATCTGATCTGTTTTATCAGATAACAGCCGGTAATGTGATTATAAGAAATACGATTAACATCTGGATTTATTGCCAATAGTCCAATGTCTTTACACATATATACAAGGTAATCTAATGTATTTAATTCTTTTACATCTGAACATGTGGGGAAAAAAAGGAAACATAGAAAACAGTAACAGGAAGTTTGATGTTGCCATTACTACATACGTACGAACTCTGAAATAAATCCAATAATAGACTGAGGGTTTATGGATTCTTACGTTTCTGAAGTGCATGTAAACGCATCAGATCTGATTATTACAATTATCTGACTAACAACAGTTATTGAATTTATATGGTCATATAAATAGACTCGGTGATGCTTCAGATTCACTTCATTATTTTTATTGTTTATGGTTTCATTTTAAACAGGTCATAGATGATTGGTTGATGCATTTATTCATATTGCAAAATATCAACTCTGAAAAAATACTTTATAATTACCTAATATCAGTGTTCTGTGTGAAAAATATCATTTTTGTGCACCACTGGAGGACGTTGGACAGAGACAGGAGGTACGACAGGACAGATTTGGTCCAAGACGCCATAGAAACCCATGACGTTTCATCCAGAATGTCACCGGGCGGAGGCTGAACCGTGGCCTTAACGCTCTGCGCAGTTGGAGGGCTTTAGTTTGTATTTTCTTGGTGAACTCCTGACCCCGTGCTGAGGTCATGTGTGCTGTGATTGGTCCGTCCCTGTAGCGTGTGGCCGTAGCGTGTGTGGTTGGATCGGGTTTGTGTGCTGGCCTTGTCACCAGCTCATGTGTCTGTGTGTAACCGTGGCAACAATATCCTTTGTTATAACCATGTCCACAGGTGTGGCCCCCACCCGGCCAATCACAGCCCATTTCAATCATTCATCATGTTTAAAGCAGCTAAAATTATCGGCACACGAAGGCCGCGGGTGAATCCGCACGGCGGTAAATCAGCCCCGCCGGGTGTGGGTCGCGCTATTGTTCTGTGGATCCGGATCTCCAGCTGTCACATTAACCCCACGGCTCGTCTTCTCACATAACACTTAGCACCTCACAGCTGTCGTCCCCCTTTGGGAGGCTCGACCGGCACTCGCCCTCCACCGCCGCTGCAGGACTCCGCTCCCGGACCATCCTGGAACGTCATCCTGGAACGCCGCGGTCGAGGACGAGCCTGTTGTCCGTCCGCCTTTGAAAACAATCCGTCTTCATTCCAGTCGACACCTGATACACAATGATCCTCTGGGCAGCAAGGTCAGAGGTCAGAGGTCAGGGCCTGAGGACTATACACAGACCAGTTCACCTTGATGTGTTCGAGTGCTGCTGGGAAACTTCAGAGCCTCAAACCTCCTTGATAAATATTTCAGTAAATGTATCTAATGATCAAACAGCTAACGAAGTCTGAGGAAGAAGTGAAAGCAGGACCATAATCTTTTATGCATCGTCACATTATTACAACCTAGATTTTTATATTATAATGATAAACATTTTAACATGAAAACATCTGCTCTATGTTTTCCCTGAACAGGCAGCAGATGCACTGGCACCAATTTAACTACTTAATGAAGTTTTATTTTCAGATTTAGTACCTCATTTCAACCCAAACCAGTTCTTCACCGTAACTTCACACCAAACGCCACGTGGCTCACCGCCTCTCAGAGGTCAGAGGTCAAAGTGCCTGCTGCTAATGTCCCACCAGAGACCTGAAATTTACTCTGACAGCTGAGATGCAAACGCAGAGCGACTGTTCGGCTTTATTTGACGGGTCGTTGTGTCCGTTAATCAACTGGAAAACATTCTGTAAGATGAAAACGGGCTCTGCCTCCTTCAGAACGGCCAACTGACCAGGCCTCTGCGCCCGGGTCATGTGACCACACCTCCGTCTCACCTGTTCTGTTCTTCTGCAGGTAGTGAGTGTAGCTGTAACATCACCAACAGCCGCTGCGATGAGTCTGGAGTCTGCAGGTGATCGATCATTTCATCATCAATAACACACAGGGCACGCCCACGCCGTTACATCACTGATGTGTTCACCAACACAGGGGGCGGAGTTTGACCACCACTTTGACGCCATCTTGTCTTTGTTGTCTTTGACATTTTCAGGTGTGATCCCGGGTGGGACGGCGAGCGTTGTGATCGCTGTGTTCCGATGCCGGGGTGTCGTCATGGTTCCTGTCAGCAGCCATGGCAGTGCAGCTGTGACCCGGGCTGGGGAGGACGCTTCTGCGACAAAGGTCAGGCCCCCCCCCCCCCAAAAAAAAATATATATATGTACATAAGAATGCACTGTATGTATGCATTAATAGACTGATTGACTGACAAATCCTGTTGTCTTTTCATGTTTCAGATCCCGTCATTTTTTCCTCCGTTTCAGATCCTGTTTTTTTTTCATTTCAGATCCCGTTGTTTTTTCGCGTTTCAGATCCTGTTTTTCTTTGCTTCAGATCCCGTTGTTTTTCTGTGTTTCAGATCTCCAGGTGTGCTCAGAGAAGCCTCCATGTCTGAACGGAGCGTCCTGTGTGATCCAGGACAGTGGTGAATACTCGTGTCTGTGTCCTGACGGTTTCCACGGCCGACACTGTCACCTGAAGGCGGGGCCATGTCTCCAGAGGAGGTTGAAAACGCTGCTGCTCATTTTACTCATGAATGTTTCAGTTGCTACTGAAACACAGATGAGATGATGGATTGTAACTGTTTCCTGTTTGTGTATAGGTCTCCGTGTAAAAATGGCGGTCTGTGCGAGGATGCTGATGGCTTTGCGGAGGTGTTGACATGTCGCTGTCTCGCTGGCTTCACGGGGTCACGCTGTGAAACTGACGTGGACGACTGCCTTATGAAACCGTGTGCGAACGGCGCCACCTGTCTGGATGGCGTCAATCGCTTCTCCTGCGTCTGCCCCGACGGGTTCAGTGGACGCTTCTGCACCGTGAACTTGGACGACTGCGCCAGCCGGCCATGTTTGAATGGCGGCCGCTGTCTCGACCGCGCCAGAGGGTTCACCTGCGTCTGCCGACCTAGGTTCACCGGCGTCACCTGCCAGACGCCGCTGAGGAGCCACGACGAGAACACATGGACGACGCTGGGTTGGGAGGGAGGAGGGACCAAACGTCACGTGACCACAGGGAATTGGAGGAGCGGTAACAGCAGCCGTCATGGTGACAGGCTGTTGAAGGTGACGGTAAGCGAGCGCAGCACCGGCGGTCTGTCGCAGGTGCAGCTCGTCACATTGTTGGTTTTTGCGGCGGTGACGCTCAGCCTTGTAGCACTGACCGCCGGCCTCGTGCTGCAGGGTCACTGCAGAGACTGCGGTTCTGCCCCCTGTTGGGCGCCGCCTCTATCGTCTTCATCACGGCAACAAGGGCAGAAGAGCAGGTGGCGAGTGCGGCAGGATGGAGAACATGAATGCCACATCAGCTTCCTGAACGCCGCTGAACCAGAGAAGAAGAAGCTGAACACGGAGGTCCAGGGATCAAAAGAGTTAATATGCAAATGACCAGTGAGGAAACAGCCAATCAGAACGGACCTCTGTACAGAGATGTGACATGCAGTTGCTCAGGAACTTTAATGTTAAGCCTCTGGAAATGTATAGTGAAATAAGAAAAAGCCTGGTCAATAATCGAAGGTCATTGATCATCAACTCGTCTGTAGATGTTGAACTAAACGTAACACATTTAACAGCTGGGATCCTCACGACTGGTTTTAATGGAATTGGTGTTTAAACACAGACAACAGGCCCTTTTCCACCAAAAGCCCAGGAACTTATTTACCAGGAACCTTTTATGTAAAAGAGTTCCTGGTAATTGCGTTTCCACCACACCTGAAAGTCTGGGGTAAATTATGCAAATGAGGTTGATGACGTCTAAGGTCCTGCCAGGTCAGAGGTCAAGGCAAAGCTACGTACACAGATGTGATACAGTTTGTAAAAATAACTGATGAAGGAGTCTAGTTTATCTTAATCTTCACCTTTGAGTGTGTGAATGCCAAACAGACTCATTTATTTAGGATAAAACTGTTCTCAGTTTCATTTAGTATTATGAAACATTTTAGCTGTTTATACTTTGATACAACTAATAAAACTAATCAAAACCAATCCTTCCCATCAGTCACCCCTGGAACATCTGTGATTGGCCGAGTTATGTGTCAACAAGTTCGTCCGTTAATCTACACTCACCGACAGAAAAAGAAAATTATATGGGCATTACCTTTAAGGAAAATTTAAAAAACTACCAACATAGATCTGAGTTTGGACAAATATTCCTACAGTTTCTGTGTTTTTGTGATTTGGACTGAAATACTTTACTGGATTATGTTCGCTGGACCACATTTGTCAGGATCCATAGATGATCTGATGATCGGATTCAAAAGTAAGAAACGCCAAATTTCTAATATTTTGTCTTTTCTGGAAAACAAGCTTTTGTGTATGTGCTGTTGTTGCACTTCAGAATGGTTTTTATATTCAGAAAGACCAGTTTGTTAGCTTTCGTTTAATACAGGTGGATGTACATTAATGAAGGAGACGTGTATATGAGCGTTATTAAAAATAATATCACCGAGACCAGGATGTGAGGCTGGAAAGAGGTTCAGAACTGGACAACATGGACTTATAAATTCTCCATCATTAAACTAAATCACACCAACTTAAAGTGCGATGGCTGGTCCTTTTGTCCCATTTTTATGTAGTTCAGGTTCAAACTGAAGTCACACATTTACTCAAATAACTGCATTTAAAACTGATTACTGGATACTTAGTAGTTCTACTCCACAGTTTGATGACTTGTAAATGAACAGATACTATTAGGTCAAATAGTTATTTTTTATTTTAAAAATTAAACAAAAAGGTGCAAAAGAAATTTACAGAAATAACAATTAAATAAACAGCTGTAGCTTGTGTCCAGAACAGTGTCTATTTGATCAGACAACTTGTTGTTACGGAGGTCGGACCCACTTCGTCTGTTGTGTTCCTTCAGTTTTTTATCGTCTTGTTTTAATTTCTTCAGTTTCTGTTGAAGGTGTTTATGACGCTGTGTAATGTTCAGCTCCAGCTTGTTCGCTAACTTTAATAACGTGCAGCCGTTTCGCATCGCCGACACCAACTCTCTAAATTTCTTCTTCACTGAAAATGCTCAAAAATGCCTGGACCTCATTGTCTGTCCACTTTTCGTATATATATATATATATATATATATTTGTATTCATTTCCCAAAGTAAAATGTCTCAATCAAAGGCAGCTGTAGTGAACAACAAAAAACAACCGACTACTGTGTATTGGGTTTATGGCGGCTGAGCAGATGGTACAACCCTGCAATCAGTGTTCTCCACCCGTAAGAGTTCCTGGTCATCTGGAAAGTACTACCTCCCTACCAGGAACTTCTTCGGGTAAATTTGTGGCTGAGGGAACAGTAATTTACCTGGGTAATTTTCAATGCAAACGCACCAGGGCTTTTGAAAGTTCAGGGTAAAACACAAAGTTCCTGGAAAAGTTCCTGCAGTGGAAAAGGGCCTTATACATTCAAAGTTTGGAAAAACCTCAATAGCACTGTTATCAACTTAAACCTGAATCACTGACAATGTGGATTTGAAGACACAAACACGAACAAACCACTGCCAAAGTTCAGCTCACAGTTTATGACGATCTCACCTGAGTGTTGGACCAGGTGTGTTAACGCCATCATAACCAACCCACATCGGATGAAAACACCTCTGAATGAAGTCACCTCAGTTTTTACAGTGTTGATGTATCTGAACATGTCTTTTTTTTTTACAGTGTCTTGTATGTTTATATGATATTTTTTGTACATTGTTTCTTTTTTACAGTGTTTTTTTACAGTGTATTATGTGTAAACTGAAGCTAATTCTAATTTATTGTGTAATTTATCATCTATATAATAATAAAGATATAACTGATAAAGACATCATGTTCAATTAGTTTAAATTAGTACTCTGTTCTCATGTGTCTCATGCAGCAGGTAAAGTGAGATGTTAATAACAGAAAGAACAGCCTCCACGGTAACAGGACACAAGGCCCAACAAATCCACAATAAAGGTGTTGGTTATTAATCACATTTGATTAATGAAAGAATAAAACAGATCCATGTCACCGTCTGTGCACTGACACAGGACACAACAAATACCAATCCAAGCACGTCTATCTCATGGACATCCTCGACCACTGGGGGGTGAGGATGACGTGTTTGAAACACCTTGAAATACTTCTGTGTAGCTATTCTTAGCATCATCTAACAGTTAAATCTAAATTTAAAGTTTTGTGAGGAATACTAATTTTTGATGCACATACTACAGCCTAACCATTTGAACACAGGGGGCTTTGACAACCATTGGAATAAAGGTTTAAAACACTGAAATACCTATGATTGGCCATTTTTAGAGCCCTTCAATAGTTTTTAGAAAAATTTGTAATTTTGTCAGAAATACTAAATTTTTGATGCACATTTATTTATTAACCTTTATTTAACCAGGAAGTCCCATAAAGATTAGAAAACTGTTCTACAAGGCAGACCTGGCCAAGCTAGCAGCCATATGTCAAAACTATAACACACAAATATGATACACAATGAACAATAAAATAAAAGCCCAAGTGGTGCCAGGCACAACAAACTCCACCCCTCACACGTTCTGTAACATGTCTATACGTGCGCTGCAAAGACATGGACTGTTTACACAAATTTTGGCCATTATAAGTAAATGAGAGAAAAAAAAATTAATTCATTAAAAATGTGAATTTTGACCTACATATTCCCAAATGTCACTGCCAATTTATATACTCAATTTGATGCGAATTCAACCGATAGTTTTGCTGTTAAAGTGTCAGCAAACAAACAAACTGAGCCATAAAGAATACCCCTGTCCTGCCCTTTAGGATGGCCACTTAAGACAAACACTGTCATTCCTCCTTCACTGCATTTTCCATGATGTGTTTAAAGGTCCTGTGTGGAGAATTTGTTTAAAGTGGATTACAGCAATACTTTGGGCCAGTGTCGGTGGTGTGAACATTCAAGTCCATACAGAACCATTTCAATCTGACCTTACAAAGCCCTTAGTTTGGACTGAAATAATGTTCCAAATAAAACATTACCCACGCCACAGAGAACAAGTCAGTACAGAGCCAGGGGCGGAGCACAAGACCGAGCCCTTTAAACCCATTAAAGCCTGTGAGTACGTGGCTTTACAACACACATGCCCACAACAGCAGGGCTTACAAGCGACATTACATTTTTGACAAACAGTTCAAAGCATTTGATAGTCAGAGTTCAGCACCACGGACAGCAACCACGTCATTTTGACATCAATCAAATGGACATTAAGTCCAACAAACCAACAGAAACATTAGGCTACCTGTCCCCTAACAACAACACAAAACCAAAACAGTTCAGCCCCACTGGCAGGGACCACATCATTCACTTTAACGAACCACTTCAACTCCTGAGATCACAGCAGGCTACTGGACCAAGAGTTACAACGTTTTTTTTGTTGTTGTTTTTTTTTTTCAATTAAAACTATTAGACCTACTCACCATCACTTAAAGGGAACATGTGGAGCCTTGTACTCTGCAAACTCGTCCTCAATGCACTGGATGTCCATCTTCTAAGTTTGCTCATTTTCAGTGGACAGTCTACTCCAGCCCTGATTTACTAAAAGTTTGTGCAAAAAGAAAACGCAAAAACACATTGAAGCTTATCTAGTAACAGAACCAGTGGTGAAATGTAACAAAGTATTTTTTACTTTGTTGCTGTAATTTAAGTACTTTTTTTGTATTTGTACTTTACTTAAATAAAAATAATGATGCATACTTTTACTTTACTACATTTTGTGGCAGTTATTTGTACTTTCTACTGCTTACATTCCAGAAATTGATGCTGTTACTTGTTAAATTATATTAACATCTTTTCGACTAAATCTTTTTTTTTTTTTGTACTTTTCATCTAAATCTTCCATTAAAAAAAAAATCACACACACAATATTGACACCAACCTGTTCAAACACATAATGTAGTTGTGACACTGAGCAGTGACATTGTCAGAGGCATAAATAAGTCTGTCTACATTCTG
>JAPSES010040802.1:0-12307 GCA_029822895.1 Maxillicosta whitleyi
TACTTCATCATTCCTTACATTAGTACCATTACTTCATCATTCCTTACATTAGTACCATTACTTCATGGTACCTAATAAAGCAGGTACACACTGTTCATGCACAGGTGGACCTTACAGACCCTGTAGACCACATTGGACCTGAGGCTGTTGACTCACTGTTTTCAATATAACTGTTGCTGTCTACTATCTTATAATGTATGAAGAAATTACCAAAAAAATAGTCACTTGCCTGAAAATGGTTTAAAATCCTACCGTGTGTATTCCAAATCCAACAGTGGTGCATAGTCCATCCTTCATAAGCTGTTAGCGTAGTTGTCAGCCTTCCTCTAACTAGACTCTCTGATCAAATGATCACTTATCCACAAAACAGACGAGAAAGGACACAGATGACACTCTTTATCTGTGCAGTTATGTCTGCTTCACTTTTCTCTACAAAGACAATACAGGCGTTTATGAAAATCTGCCTTTTAATAGTATCAGACTGTGTGTCAAGACACATTAATGAAGCAACAACTGTGTGTTTTTGTGCCATTGATGTTTCAATGCAGAGTTGCTGATTTCAGGGTCAATAGTTAATTGTCGTTTTTGTGCATTAATGATAATCACTCCTGATAGTGTTTTCAGGTGTGTGATTAATGAACTGAACTGATGCCGTAAACATATCATGCACCATTAAGCTTCCTTTTGGGCACTTACACACTGTCACGCCTTTTTTTTTTCTTTTGAAGAAAAAGGGATGTTTGTGCTTGGCCAAGTGTAGAGGTTCATTTAGTCATGTTAAACTACATGAAATCAGGTAGAAACAATTCATGTACAACTACAGCCTACAGCCTAAGGTGCACCGTTTTCCTCTCCTCTTTTTCCAGTCATACACACATCATTTTCCTGGTGGCTTCACGCTCCAGCAAACCTTCTGATGCATCTGTTGCATAGGAAGTTCTTCCCAGCTGCAATCGGTGGTGGATGCTGATAACAGCGTTCCACAGGTTCAGCATAATCTGCCTTTGGGCTGACAGACATGCAGACTGGAAAGGTATAAGAGAGCTGAACTGAGACAGTGAGAGCCTTCAGAGACTCGCCAGACTGACACCATGATACAGGTTCTGGCCTTCCTGCTGTTTCAGATAACATATGGTGAGTAGCACAAAAGCAGAGACATTCGATTATGAGTGGAATGAATACAGCACAGACAGGGTCCAACACATCTGTTCCTGTGTCTGTTATTATTTTTAGTTTATGGCTGCGGTACTCCTGCCATCAAACCCAACACTAACAGAGTGGTGAATGGGGAGGATGCTGTCCCACATAGCTGGCCGTGGCAGGTAACACCACATTTTACATTCCACTTGTAAAATCCTCTCATTTTGAGCTGCCTTACACTTATGCTGCTGCAAAATGTTCTCAGATCTCTCTGCAGGTGAAGCATGGTAGCCGCTTCCATCACACCTGTGGAGGGACTCTGATCGGACCTCGCTGGGTGCTGACGGCAGGACACTGCATCTGGTGACTAATATTAAGGATACTCTAAAAAAAAAAAAAAAAAGATGACAGAGAGGGTTACATATGCTGTAAACAGGACAACCATAGTCATAAATGTATTTTTGAATTGATACCATACAGGCCTGGAGATGTGTACCGAATTGTTCTGGGAGAACACGACATGAGCCAACAGGAGGGTACTGAACAAATCCGAGAAGTTCTGCGTATCGTTGTTCACCCTCTGTGGGACATTGAACATGTGGGTGACGGGTGAGTCAGGTTTGAGTGTAATATGTGCTACTGTATTTACACATACTGTGGTGTAATGTTACAAGGTGCTCATATTTTGTACTCAAAAACATACCTGAGCCACCTTTACTCTACTTGAATATTCCCTTATTAGATTCCAATACTTTTACAGTTACACATGATGTAGTATTATACAATTAGTACACATGTACAAACAGAATGGTGTAATATTCTATAGTAATAAACACATGATGGATTATTTGTACACAGCAATAGTTTTAGTTTTATATCAGTAAAGTCTTACTCTCACTATGTCGTCAAATAAATCCTTCAGAAAATCATATTGTAAACATAACATAACATACGAGCGGTGTGAACTTTCCTGAAAGGTACTGTACACAAGTGTATTCTTCAGCAGCTGTGGTCAACATAAATACTCAAGTGCTTTTTACCGCAGTAATGACCTGGCCCTGCTGAAACTGGATAAGAGTCCCATCATGAACGACAGTGTTAGTCCAGCTTGTCTTCCAGAAGCTGAAGAAATCCTCTCCCATGGGAGTCCTTGTTACATCTCCGGCTGGGGCAACCTTTACAGTAATGTCCCCGTGTCCTTCACTTTCACATTTTAAAGACACTTATTTGCACTGAAGTTTAATACAAGTGTGACTTTTATTTGTTTTATCTTCTGTGTTTTTAGATACTAATATCATGCATCTGTTATATTTTATCTTCCATATCTATACATTTTTACAAGATTTATCATATCTGTTTACCCATATATTTGTGCAACACTTTGCATTGTTGTAAATGTGCTATATAAATAAACTTGACCCTGACCTTGCAGATCACAACAGTGCGGTAAAGGTGGATGGTATTGCATTCTCTTTATGTATCTATACGTAGCTGATCAATACTTTCCTTGTGTCTCAGCTCACGGACCCATGCCTGATAAGCTGCAGCAGGCCTTGTTGCCTGTAGTGGAACACAGTGTGTGCAGCCGCAGTGACTGGTGGGGCATCAATGTCAAACCCACCATGATCTGTGCAGGAGGGGATGTTGTATCTGGATGCAATGTACGTGAGACACCAAAAGAGAGCAACACATGCCTGTCAGAAGTGAAAAGCTACTTTATAAATGAACCCTGTGTTTTTGTCTCTTAGGGAGACTCTGGTGGGCCTCTGAACTGTATGGGTCAGGATGGAAGGTGGTATGTTCAAGGTGTAACCAGCTTTGTTTCCTCCCGGACCTGCAATGAAGTGAAGAAGCCCACTGTGTTCACACGCACCTCTGCTTTCACAGACTGGATCAGTGAGGTAAGTGAATCAATACTCAAGCTTTTCTTCATCTGAAGTTACACCTCACCTGTGCCGTGGTCTGTCTGGAGGATCTGTGCTCAAGGTTATCATTTAATAAAACATTACAGCCATGAATAAGTTATAAGACAGTTTTCTCCTGTCGTTTCTGCAGGTCATGTTGAAGTACTGAGGCTCTTCTGCGTATGAAGGTGATCACTTCCAAAACTAATAAGGTCTCAAGCTCCACTGTTTTTGCTGTTAAAAGTTGGCGCAATTATAATTTGTACAGTTGCATCAGAAATATAATATTATTTCAGTGTGCTGTTATTATTATTAATTATTATTAGGCAAAATCTTAAAATAAAAGACAGGGAATTATCATTGCTTTTGTTGTACGGTATTTTATTATTAAAGGTTGCATCACATTGAAAACAATTATAGTTATTACCAAGACCCCTCTGCCTTTTTCACATGTTAATATGATGCATAGTGTCCCTTTATATATCATCCCTGCTGCTGTGTGATAACAAACCTGAGAAATGGATGCCCATCAGCATGCATGCAGGACTTATGAATCAGTATTTCCTATCCATCCTGACCAAGGTCGGCCAAGTGTCAGTGTTAGTGAACATACTGTATGATGCACGCAGATGGGAAGCAGCATTTCACATCAGATAAATAACAGCCATAAGTTACTCTGATGCAGAACCTCAGCAGTCTGCCGCATCAGATAACAGCAGCACCACTTTTGACGAATAAACATCTAGTTTCTGGCAACAAACTTTAGTATTTTTAGAACGATATAGAAATATGGATAAATGATAAGCTTCTTTTTGATCCATAATGTCTACATTTACACTTGGTATCACTAGAATATAGATTTGTGATTGTGATGTCCTGTAGTTGTGTATCTTTATGAATTGCATGACTCAATATACTAATTTAAAGGGTTATATATTTTTTAAGAAAGGTGGAATTCTACATGAAAGAATCCACAGATATGATTATAATGAATTTTTTTTTTTAAGTATGGTGAAATAATGTATCACGATAAAAAAAAAAGATGAATACGATCTTCTAAAGTGGGAGCATCATGCCTGGATACAACTATGACATCTAGAACATTAAAAGAATATTTAATGGTCCGTGGAAATAAACCTTCATGTTTCAATTCATTAG
The DNA here is from genome assembly GCA_029822895.1 of Maxillicosta whitleyi. NCBI lineage: Eukaryota > Metazoa > Chordata > Actinopteri > Perciformes > Neosebastidae > Maxillicosta > Maxillicosta whitleyi. The sequence continues at coordinate 4,203 of JAPSES010040802.1, forward strand.
ACATTAAGCAGTCCAGTCTCAACCTCTGACATGGGTAAATTATTATTGAACTACACAAAACCATAGGATTTAACTGCATAAATAAGTGAAGGTTTGTTTCCAGCCAGGCTTTGGACACACTTTCCATCATTTATCTCCATCTGCTGGCTAGATGCTAGAACATGCTCAGTTGTGACGGTAAAACAGCAGCTCCACTCAGTGGCAGCTAAGAGAGCTGAAGGGGCACATCTGCTGTCAACAAATACATACAAATAGAGCTGCTCTTTATATAAGCAAACATTCTACCACACTCATATTTGTTTAATTTCTTTTTTCTTATTTGCAGTTTACAGAACAGTCCTCTTTCTCCCAAATCCTCTCCTACCATCACAATAACATAGTCTAAATAATGTTGTTTTAAGTGTGGAAAAATCCCAAAACAAATGGCAGATTTCAATATTCCAAGGTCAGCTTTAATTGCATCTGTTTAAATTTCCCTGGTGAACGGGCATTGATCCTACAGAGAACAGTTTAGAATATGCAACAAACACTGTAACAAATGTTTTGGTGATAAATCATGGGGAGGCTTCCAGCACTGAACCGTTATCTTCTTGGCTGCACTCAAGCCTGCAAGACAGATTTTATACGACCTTTTTGCGATAGAGACTTCAGAGTCTGGAGTTTACTGTGTGTTGACCAAAGTCTTTGCTGGTGTGGTAGGACTGCTATGCCTGTTTGATAACCTCTGCACAAGATCGAAATGAGGGTCACAAGACCCCAGACTGATAATGAACCTTACCTTTGTGCTTCAGTCCCCATTAAATTACATGACATGTACAAACATGCATCATTCAGTGAACCGACGATGTTTGAAGGACATTTTGTAGATGTCAGACTTCTTCAGATCAACTTTAGTTGATTTTAGAGGAAGGTACAACAAGACTAAACTATTATAGTATAAACCATAACAACAATTTAAAGAAATTATAGATGTTCTACTTGGTTATAGGTGTGAAACTAGCCAGGGCTCAGCCGGTTGTCCAATAACTGAGGGGTTGGCAGTTCAAATCCTGCTCCAGTCAGGTTTGGGCATGACACTTGACCCTCTTACCTCACACTGGTGTATGACTGTGTATGAATGTACACTAGTGGTGGGAGGGGCTATAGGCCTGAATTAGCAGCCACACTTCCGTCAGCCTGCCCCAGGGCAGCTGTGGCTGAAAATGTAGTTTACCACCACCAGAGTGTGAATGTGAAAGCAAATGAATGATCAATAATGTAAAGCGCTTTGGGTGTCTTGCAAAGTGCTATAAAAATCAAATCCACTATTATTATTTATCTTGTATTCTGAATTTTTGTGACTTTCATCTTAGTGTTCTTTATCTGTTCAGTGGTCCATTAAGTCATGATTTCCAGGTGGTTTTCATCATAAGTACCGTGTGTTATTGTCATTGTTATTACACTCTGTTTATTTTGGGACGCTGACAGGCTAAGAAATGGGCTCAACTGATTAATAAGACCATCATTTTGTCCTATTTTTGTTTGGCTGCATTTTTCTACAGATATTGACATAAAATTTTTGTTGAGTGTCGTGGTGTAACATTAGTTTTTATTTAAACATAACCAGATGTCAAATTCTACCCCAGAGTCTAAAACACAAGAGACTCTCTATGTTTCCAAATGTCCAGGAACGGTGATGTTAGCACGTGCATTTACATAAAAGTGTTATTTTGATGTTGACTTTAGATCTGTCATGCATATGATTAAGCAGAAACACTGCATACTTTTCACATCCCACGTCAGTCTCTTTGTGGTCATAACCTCGATAGCTGCTCAGTCTCACCGCCCCCAGACATTCAACCAGTATGAGTGAGTTTTAGCAGCTGATTTTATGGTTTTATGGATTATGGTGCTGCATAGTCAAACCATAATACTATAGGGTGGCCCCAGGCTGTAACACGAGCGTGAGCATTTTGACCCTGTGTGGACTGTGCCAGCATGGCAGTAAGATGGCATCAACTTGATGACCTTTGAAACAATCATTAACTCAAAGAAGATAGCAACTCTTTCAATATAAACAAAGCATAAAATCTATTATAGGCAGAGGAGAAAGCAGTGTAGAGCTCTGTAAAGGTATAGGTATGGAGTAGTCGATTTGGAAATAAGGCGTGGAGTTCATGTTCGTCCTCAGTAAAGACATATCTGTGTTTTCAAATGAAAGAAAGCAGTAATACAATGACAGGTATTTTTGATTAACTTGTGGGTGGAGAGCAATGAAAGCAGAATTCCAAAGGTTAAGGGGTAAAACTCAGCTGATCTTTCCATCTTATCCATTGCAGTGTATTCGGGTCTTCTGAAGTCACATGGAAGGGAAGCCTAATGTGTTAGTAAATAAATAACTCTATGAACTGTAAAATATAGACACTTTAAGATGCTTCTTCACTCGGCGGCACTTTGGGGTTTGTCTTATGTACAGGTCGTGCAACGTTACTGTGTAAACGTTGTTTTGGGTCAAGGTCAGAGTGAAATATTGCTGTGGCCAATAAGATATCTGCATAAATGATATCACTGCTCATAATTGCACAGAAGCTACAATGGTGTAGCATAATCAATTAGTTATCAGTCATTATAAATAGATAGAGCAGTCAATAACATGCTCCACCTGTTTTTTATGCCACTTATCAACAGAATAATTACATGCTAAATTTAATTTTGCGATGCAGTCATTTGCAAACACTGCATTTTCTAAGTTTTAATGTTCACATAGGAACCTCAATTGACTATTGGCTGTTATGTGCAAAGTTTTAGATGTGTTTGCAGCTGCAATGAGAGTTAAAGGTAATGAAATGTGTTTAACATGTAACCTTTTATGCAGTCTACATGCAAAACAGTAATTTTAACTTTAATTAGCTGTTTTTAGAATTGTTTCTGTAGATGTGAAAAGAAAATTTCCAGTGTTTCCAGCTTTACCCAAACATATAGTTTGATATAAATACCATCTACTCTGCTCATTTCTGATTTTCTTATTCACATAAAGTAAGCATGGATTTAAGATCAGACTAATGTATTCTGTGAATGTATTGAATGTTCTTTATTTTAGCTTTCATTGAAATTGCCATGAAGTAAATTGACCTTGTGATGGTTAACCCTTATGGTCCTTTTTTGGTGACTTGTATATGATTTTCTCTTTTCATTTTTTCTTTCTGAATTGATTCCCTGTTCATTATTTACTATACTATCTTCTGCCTTTTTGCATTTTTCAGTAAAAATTACCTAACTTAATGATCATGTAGATGTTCATAAAAACTTAGCAGTTTAAACTCAGTTGTTAAATGATGGAAAAAGCAACATTTTCAGTAAAATATATCTTTAATTGACCATAAAAACAACTGTCTACAACTACTGCCATTTGTCAAATTATATGGGTTTTACTGGTGAATCAGTAAAATGAGCCTGTGAGCCTCCAAACGTCCAAATAAAACACATATAATGATGAGAAACTGCATTTTACCCGAATCACTTGAATTTATTGATATGATTTAATGGTTCAAAAGTTATTAAACATTTCAGTTTAGTAGATGGTTTCAGTCTCAGATGTTTGAGGGTTGCATATGCCCCGATGTTAATAGCTGTAAATGTTGTGTTCAAAGACCAGGTGTGTTTTTTTGGTGAGATGTTTTTACTTTTTAGACATATGGAGCAGCAGTTGTTTTACTTAACACTGTGTCTGTGAGACTGTCACCATGTTACACAGTGGTGCAGCAAAGTGGCGCCATAAGATTGCTGTTTATCACCAGTTGTTTTGAAGCCATGCCATACAGATTAGTTACTTTCCTTTCATGAGGCCTAAATAAAAACACGAAGTGTGTTGTTGTTTCACCAGTTTTTAATTTATGATGATTAAATGGAAGAATATGGTAACTGTATCAGCTGTTCATCAATCTTCAACGGCTGCAGCACAAATACAATGTCTGAAATGGTTTTGGCACGTACGAAATCTAATTTAACTTCTTTTTACTCTAATTAACTCTGATTAAATGCATCATCAAAAGGGTGTACCAGTAAGACCTACTCCCTCATTTACTCACTCTCTTGGAATTCAGTGAAACATAAAACCAAAATATATGAATATGTCACACTGAAAGGTCAGCGAAAGTAGCACTTTAACCATAAAAATCACCCCCGTTCCCTGGCTTTAATGATGAGTTAATGTGATTCCACCAAATATGATGATCGTAATAATCCTATTATCCCTCATCAACTATCAATCATCTCCAAAAATAAAGTGCTGATATGTTACATAACTGATAGAGTTACTGCAACTATCACTGAAGCGATTTTTTTTTCCATCAACTCGGTGAACTTGTTTTTATATACAGCTTTAAATCTGCAGAGATTACTTTATTGCACTTTGAGAGTAAGTGATATATGAGGGGGAGCTTAATCATTTACTCATATTCACACGATTTACTTTAGATGTAATATGTGATGTTGTTACACTTATATCTCAGTCATATCTCTAGCTATAAAACTAATTAGTAGTATGCTTGTGCGTGTACAAGCATGTGTGTTATTAAAGCTTTTTATTTATATATTTAAATGATTATTTATTTTAACCCATAAGGACCCAGTACTACGTTTGTCACAGTTCTTTCCCAGTAACTTTTCTGAAGTGATGTAGCAACATTTATTGTAATATCATCCTCTGCATTTTGCTTTTTTCAGTGGAAATCAAGTATTTTCCTGTATTTAATTTACCGCTCATGTAGATTAAAGCTCATGTTAAAGTTGAGGGTTATATCAGAAACAGATAAAACTGAATAAAAACTGATTCTTTCACTGAAGATATAGATAACTGATTATAGTGTGTCCATCTACTGTCATTGATTAAAATCAATGGGTTTTACTGGTGAATCAATGTTGTAGAAGATGACGGTGTTTCCATGGTAACTATGGAGTCTCTGAACGTCCAAATATGGTCATATCTGATGACCATGAAAAGATGATGAACTGTATTTGACACCAATTATTCACATGTATCCATAGTATTAATGGATTGACTGTTATGTAACTTTTTATAGTGATAAATGATATTGGTCGCCAGCTGACGTTTGGATCTTTATGGGAAAAACAACATCGATAATGAAATCCATCAATAAATTAGCATAATCATTTTATCCTGTTTTACCGTGTCTATGATTTAACCGTTTCAGGGAATAAAATAATAAATAATGGAGTTTGAACATCATTAGAAACATCTAATATTCTCCTGACTACCCAGCAAAGTGAAAGTTTGAGCTTTTTTTTTTTTTTAAACAACTGTCTTGATCAGAAACTGCATAACATAAAAGTTTTTTCTGATATATTTTTTCAAATATTTTTTTATTTTTTGCAGTGGACAGCATTTTTTTAAAGTAAAACCATGAAACTTTTGTCCACTACAGAGGACACAAAAGTATTGCTGGTTGTCAGGAGGATATAATAAAAATAATGTAGTGTATAAAACATAGAGTCATTTGATACAGATTAGATTTAAGACCAGTCTCTGAACTAGTCCGAATATGGAAAAAAACACCAATTTATTTATAATTTTCCAAAAGATAATAAAAGCACAAAAATAGTCGGTGCGTATCCTGGTATTTCATGTAAAAGCCACAAAGTCCCCAGAACTGTAGAGGACTCGCATATTATACTTGTGTCATCCTAACAAGGGAAAATTCCTTGGGATTTAATGATTAGGCTGATTAGACTAAGCAGCTCATGTGGGAAAAAGAAAAGGACACTTGGCTTGACCCGGCTGGACATGTGGATAAATATTTTCTGCGAATGAGGATAATGCCAAAATAATAAAGTGAGGGCAAAGGGCAAAAAAAAAAAAAAAAAACCACAAGGGATGCAAATGTTCTAAGCTACAAAGACGGGAAAATGCGCCTGGCTGGACTTCACAGCGTTGACCCGGGCCTGTTGTTCTCATGAGTCCAGATGATACTCACTGATCAGAGCTGACACGCTGTTGAGCTTGGGGTCGTACGAGCACTTTCCCTTCCCAGATTCCACTTTGCCCGGCTCCAAATGGAAGATCTCTTCCTGAAATGGGAAAATCATATGGAGATGGCAATAAATTCAGCGCTCTTCATCTTGTCACAGCGATTCCCTCGTGTGTGTGTGTGTGTGTGTGTGTGTGTGGGGGGGATGAGGCGCCGTATGTGCTCCCCGTGACTCCGCTGGGACCTGAACGGCCTGATGGGGGGATGAAGTATTAGAATAATGAGCGCGTGTTCATACAGAAAAATACATGCAGAGGAAACGTAGGAATTTCTAATCCATCTCAGTGCCACTCGTCTGCGAAACAATGTGTCGTGGGCCGCTTCTCCTGCCGTAATAAGCTGCATGCCAAATATTTCTTGGCTTCTCGGCGCCTGTGGCTGTGCAGGCCCGGCGCTGACACCTGTAATCCAGCCGGGATGGAGGCTGGATGACGGATGCTCAGCGCTCATGGCATGAACGCACGCAAGCGCCGAGGTGATTGGCAGGATTTTGCGTATGAGAGCAGAAGGTGGTGGTGGTGGTGGTGGGAAATTGGGGCATGCAATGACACGTCCTACGACCCCGCCCCTATTTCTCGCACCTGACGGGGACAGAAATGGAGACGTCTCTGTCATTGTCCATCAGCGTTAAAGCAGTAAAGACGGCATGGAACGGCGCCAAACCCGCTGTTATTTGATCCCGGACGCGGCCTCGCACGACTCAGGTTTGATTAAAATCATCGCCCGCGCAAATAAGAAGGTGCTGGCAGCTCGGCTGACATGTTAGAAATATAAGACCAACGGCCGCGCATCTCAAAGGGCATGTTCTATCAGGAAGTAACACGTTGGATTTTGGAGGTTGGCAGGTTTTGTTGTTTGTTTGAGTCCTATGGGGTTCGCCCATTAGAAGTGGGCGGAGCTTTCACTGGAGGAGAACTCAACTAATTCAATCAAAGTCCATATATGGCTTCTATCAGTGATCAATACTAATTATATTAACCCATAAGGACCCAGTGTTACTTTTGTGCCAAATACATTTTTCCTCTATATTTAACTTTCCTCAAGTGATTTATCGCCATTTATTGTAACGTTATCTTCTATATTTTGTGTTTTTTCAGTGAAAATCGGGTATTTTCCTGTATTTAATTAACTAATCATTTAGATGTTCATAAAAGCCAGAGTAAAGCTGTAGGCTATTATATCAAAATGAAGAAAAAGTGACTTTTTTTTTTTTTTTTTTAGCAAAATCTATCATTAACTGAACATAAACCCAGTATTTCCATCCACTGGTTCTGATCCAACTCCATGGGCTTTACTGGTGAATCAATGTCATAGAAGATGATGGTGTTTCCATGGTAACTACAGAGCCTCTGAATGTCATAATGGGTCATATCTGATGACCATGAAAAGATGAAAAACTGTATTTTACACCAATTATTTACATGTATTGATGGGATTAATGGATCACCAGGTATTAAACAGTTTAGATCAGTGGATGGTTTTGTAGACGGTGAAAGTTCGGGTTGTTATGGGTTAATATTTCTATGGTATAAATAGAATAGCATTACTTCAATGTCGTCCGCTCGCTTGTTGCGTGTTTTCTCGCCTGAATCTACGTCACCGACCATAGTGTAGTTTTCAAATAAATACAGTCAAAATGCTGTTAAACTGTATTGAAAATTTAACGTAGCGGGAGAAAATTAGCGTAGCGGCCCAAAATTATAGCGTAACGGGCCGTGATGTTACTTTGCACTCGCTAGAACCCTGCAAACGTTTACATGTACATTCTGAATTTACAACCCTCCCTTTATAAGATGCGATATAACCAACAACAGTCCGACTTCACTTCGTTCCACTTCACCTAAGGCCGTCACGTACTTCAGACGTCTTTTTCTGTGCTTCCAAGTGCTTGGAGAGCTCAAACAGTGGAGACATGTTCAAGTATGTGGCTTTTTTATTTCCTTTGCGGTGCAGCTAGTTGGCTACAGATGGCTGGTGTTTGCTCTGAGCTAACACAGCCTGCTGTGGGAGTGGGTCAGATGCTGACTAGTCCTGCCGCCTCTGTGGGAGAGACTGCAGCACATTCCTGTAGAAGGTGGA